>DWGR01004975.1:0-10693 GCA_018247715.1 Heliconius burneyi
AATACCAAACCATCAACACCGCGCCATATTTGCGATCCAACTTCCAGCCGTTGGCGTGTGTTGCCACCACGAGGAAAATGACCGTTGAGAATAATGATAATGTGGAGTAGATTAGACCTGGAAAAAAATATATTTGTTTCAACTTTTGTTTCATCTTTAATGGCATTAAACAGTGAAAACTCAATTATAAGGATTCCGAATCCCGAATAATATACACGGAGTGCATGTAGACACGTAAGTGATATTTAATTGAAAGACAAATATAAAAACTAAGGAAGTAGTAATATAAAAAATATTTTAAAAATATATATCTAAATATATTTACAAACGTATTAATAATTTGTTTACTGATCTTTTTGTATCCCCCACAGGGTAAGCAGAGTAAATTTAGGAAATAGTAATTTGGAACTGAACGCTTCGGTTTCAACGCAACGACCGTAAGCGTGACGGTTGTGGGTTCTATTCCCACAAAGGAAACATATTAATTTAATTTCCTTGTTTTGGTAGCAAGAAAAAAATTTTAGACGCCCATGAGTCCTAACCTACCAAAATAATATCATACCTTTGCTTATAACATTAACGTGGCTGCCGGGGTGGATGATGGCGGTCTGTATGAACCACGGCAGGCCGAGGCACACCAGGATGTCGAACACGTTGGATCCCACTGCGTTCGATACTGCCATGTCACCATATCTATAATTATATACATATTTAGAATATATAAATAAAGAAAACGTTTCTTTTTATTAATTTTAAATTATAAGCATTTAAAGTATTAAATGATTTTTTGGCTAAATACAGCATTACTTTTTCATGATAATATAATTGGATCAACCAAGCAAAACTGGGGCGGACTTTTGTAGATTAAGTAGAATTAAAAGTTAAAATATTATTTTATATATTTCACGTTTATTATTTCACGTTTACAAAATTACCCTTCTTTGATGACAGCGAGTGAAGACAGGGCATCTGGTACTGACACTCCCGCAGCTACGAAAGTTAAACCCATGACGGTGTCCGGAATACCGAGGGTGTAGCCTGGAAAATACACCATGGGCATTGTTAGAGATTTTACACAAAAGTAGAGCAGAAGTCTGCCTATCTGTCCGCTTTTTCTCGATTGCTGGATAACTCAAAACAAAAGTACCATAAATACAAAACAAAACTTACCAATAATAGTAATCATCCAGACCATAAAATACGAGTAAAAGGAGATCCATAACATGGATATGATAAAGGTGATGGGATACCACCGTCCTCGACAATCGGGCATGGTGTGACGACACGACCAGTGGATGGGGAAAGCCACGTACCAGCAGGCGAGCTGTAGTTGATCTGGAAATTTCGATAATTTTATGTTTGGTTTTGAATATTTTTGATAAGTAAAGAGATTTATTAATTGTAAGACGAGTCTTTGGAATTAATTCGATTTCCACTCGGGGTAGTAAATTATTATTTATTAACATTTTCATTTTTTCACTGTGGCACCAAGGCAAAAGCGCGGACTTGAGATTCGCCACTCAACACGCAATGCCTCAAAAATTCGGTGGAAGGTGAGGTTCCCTCTGCCTACCCTGCAATATTCGTAATACAGCAAGAAGCTGAAAATGAAACAATAATACCACATAATACTTACTAGCGCCAATCGGCTTGACTAAAGGATCAACAGCTGTCTCTGGGTTATAATCCTTTGCTTTGTAATAAGCAGGCTGCGCTGGTGCCTGGAAAAATAATCCTCTTTGTATGATAAAATGAATTTAAAACATATTTGTAAGTTTACAAGAGGCTTTAACTATTATATGAATAAATGATCGTAGCGCAGACAGACCAATGGAGTGTTGAGGTTCTCCACTTGACATGCAATGTTTCCAAAATTCGGCAAGAAATGGGGAATAGAGAGTATCTTAACATTAGGCTGTAGGTAGGTGTGTAAAAAATAAACTTAAATCTCTGAATACAGCTATTTATAAATTCCGTTTTAGTAGCAAAATATTCATATCTATATAAGTCTATTTTCCACTGACCTGCTGTACTGCTTGCGGTTGTTCTTGATCTTGTTGCGGCTGGTTGGGCGACTGTGCTTGTGTCTGTTGTTGCGCCATCGAGTCTCCCCAAGACTGTGTGGGAGGTTGAGCTCGGGTAGGAGGTTGTTGCTAGAAATATTCAGATAAAATATTAGTTACAGCTAGAAATATTATTATTATATAACCATTATAGTCTGTCTATAGTATTTCTTTTATATTATTGCCCGTACATACAATTATGAAATTTGGCACAAAGTGAGAATTTGCAATACAAATAGAGAAAAAAATCCGAAAAACGAAAAATCATATTTATATTACAGATGAAACCTATTAAGACGAAACCACTCGAGGAAGTGAAATATTTATTTACGTTTATATTTCCATTTCTTCGCAAATAAAATAATTTTTACTTTTATCTTTTTAGAGACGTTAGTCCAATCTAGACAAAATTCTCAATATACATAACAACAAATTATTCTTAATTAGCAAATATTTAATAATTTACTTTATAAAACATACCAAAGAAGTTTCATCCCAAGCATTGTTTGGATCCCAGGCCTGGTTGGGGTCCCACACCGGAGCGGGTTCGGCGTTGTACCCTACATTGTCGTACGCACCGTCTGGATTGTACGCTAAAATGTTTTATTTATTAATGAAATTTAATAAAAACAAATCATATAGTTATATTTCATATGAAATTTCATAGAATAAAAAATCTTTACTTATAAAATATTGGTGGATTTCATAATATGCTTACATTTATGTATTAGGTTACAGTTATGTAGAAAATATATAAGTTTTCTGTGTCATCCGGGCAGAAATAAAAAACCTTTAAAATTTTAAAATAAAAACAAGAAACAAAAAGTAAATACCCTTTTAATTAGTTTAACATTACAATACAAATTTAATTGGTATATAATAAAATATACCTGTAGGTTGTTTAGTCCCGCTTTCATTTTGTCCGTCCATCTCCGTATACTTTCCTTCAGCTGCAGGTGCGTTTGGAGCTGGTTGTCCTCCTGCACTCCTGTGAAGTGCAAGTGAATAATATTATAATTTACAAAAAAACATTGAAACGTTATAATTTTAAAATACCTCACTTTAATGAAGCCACCGGTGGCAATTGGACAGAATTTTACCGAATCCTTTAAAAAGGCGAATGATAAAAAATACTTAATTTGTATTTTTTTTTATATAAATGAACTGGGAAAAGATACACAAATTCTTTACAACTGTACTAAATTTTTAAGAAATTTAAAAAATTCCGAGGCTATGAGCTAGAAGTGTAAATAACACACAAATCTAATATCACACTTTGTCCACACTGAACAAGAACATTTAAATATTATCTTTTAAGAATATAAAAATGACTTACTTATAAGTAACAAGCGCCGCCTGTTCCTCTCTAGAGGGCAACTTAAACGGCAGAGGCAGAGTGAGTGCCCATTTCTCCAGAGCTGTGTTGAAACGTAACGCGACACAGTACACGCCGTACATGATCAACATGAAGAGGGCTTCCGGCCTGAAAGATTATGAATTTCAAAGTTATATTGGTCAATAAAGCCGTCGTGACACAGGAGCACAAACGCGCGACTTGTGGGTTCTATTCTCTCTCTCGGGAAATATAATATTTAATATTTTCTTTTTCTCTCTCCGATAACGAGATAAAGCGGCATTGAGTTCCACCACTCCACGCGCAATGCCTATAGAATTTAGCAGTAAGTGGCGAATGAAAGTCTTAACGAGAATGGAGTGTCTTAACACTGGGTTCCCAGGTTCTGGTGTCTAACCTGCTGTGTGCGGGTGCGGATACATTATTTTATTATTTATGTTTAATTTCGCAATCAGCAGCTATACATCATTTTGTGCATATTTTGACTTTTCCAACTATAACATAATATGATGACTAATTTCAGAAAAAGCCATACGAATAAATAGTTATTCCGCTTACCAAGAAACATAGCCATTGGCTATTGTGCACAACATAACCAATATGGAGACGGCGTAGAAGAAGCAGTCGCGGCACAGCGGCCACCAGTTCAGGTGGGAGACGGTGCCGGCGCACAACGCACACACGGAGATGACGAACATGATGTTGAACACCGCGGACCCGATCACTCCTGACACACCTGGCGGGAAAAGAGGTGAAAGGTAAGTATTCGTTATAAATTACATATTAAACAATAAATTGAAGCCGTCATGGCTCCGTGATTATTTTTTTTAATATTTTCCGTGTAGCGTTATATTCCGCCACTCAACACGCAATGCTTGGAGAACCCGGTGGAAAGTGGAGAAAGTGTCACTAGGTTCCATCTGCTTACAAGTCTAAGCTTTTATTTTTAACCAACCTTAAAAAGTGTATTTTTTAAAACGGTCTGAATTGATTACAATTTAAATAATAAAACAAAAACTAATATGTTTTTTATATATTAAAACAATTAAATTCAAAATATTAAACTGTTATTGTTTTGGTTTTACAAACCAAATTTTATATAAAGATAATGCACAGAAATAAAACAAATATTTCTTACCAATGTCATCCTGCGCACAAAACACGCCGATGACGACGGTAGCGAGTTCGGGGGCGGAGCTGCCCGCCGCCATGAACGTAGCACCGGCCACGTCGGGCGCCAGCTGCAATTCTAATAATAAGAGAACTCTGATAACAAAAATCGATTAACATTCAATTAGATAAAATTTCAAATTCTCAGTTCAGTCAATATGTAAATTAATACGTTCAAAAGTAACAATTTCTGATTTGATTAAATAAATTTTGAATAAAGTGCTAAAAAATTGTCTATAGATTGACTCAATCATTATCAAAATCAAAACAATAATCGAGAATAATATCGAGAAATGATTTCAAAGATAAATCTAAAAATTTTCTATATCAGAAAAAAGTCTACTGACCTTCGCAGATCCTATCAAGACTCGAAACAAAGTATTCATCGCACACTATAGCCAGTCCTATGAAAGTGAACACTGCGACCAGAACGTGTAGTAGGAGGCCGCCGTGCCGACGCGCCGTCTGGCCCATCAGTGGGCGTGGGAACTGGAAACAAAATTAAATATAATAACGTGATAAAGCTCCGGTATCCGGGATTATTATTAAAAATTATAAATTGATGGAAATTTGTTTTTTTACTGTTAAAGATTAAAATTTCACTTAGGAAACATATGATAGCTTTAAGGTAGACGGCTCATAGACGGTTTCCAAGATTTGTAATTGAACCCGAATTGAGAATCAAATTTATAGCTAATATTTTTACTTTTGTACACCAAGAAACAACAAGATATACACTCCTTAACTAGTTGAATATATAAAAAAATATATATTTTAACCAACCTAAGAAATAGAATTATAGAATAAGAAAATCATAAAAGTAATTTAAGTAAAATGTTCTTATAAATAAATATTTAATTCGAAATCCGTCTAAAAGGAGAAATTCATAAATATTAATAATGCATTATAAATGTTAGTCAGCGTGCGGTCTGTTAAGTCGGCAGCCAAAATCCTTCAAAGAGAATACCTCCTTCAATTTGAATATTATACGACACCATAGCAACTTAAAAACGACTCTACATCTGTGGGGTACGAGTTCGAAGAAATACAAATAAAATTATATGAAAAATTAAGCCAAACAAAAAATATATATACATATTTTTTTTTGTTTTCCCGATCTCTTCAAGCAAAGTGCAGATATGAGAATTTTATTATTATACGAGTATACAATTAATCTGGTTAATAGGTACCTTATATAATATTCTTCATATTGTAAACAATCTATTTTTCCTTACTTTACATAACACCTAAGGATTATATGAAAATGTCTTATCAAGATATTATTTTCCTTAAAAGTAAAAACATATGCATTTTCATTCTTTATAATCTAAAGTTTACTTAATATAAGATTATGATTCAGTTTCTATTAAGCAAGGTCAGGATGTATTACTAGTACCTGTTCAATGGCTGGAGGCGTACAATTTCGTAGTGGATGGACAGTCGGTATAGCGTCAATTTCTTCTTCTTTCTTTTCTTCTTCTCGAACTTCTTCTATAGCCTTATCCTGGGGTAAAATATTAAATAACCATTTTTAGAAGAGTGTTATTATGTCAGGTAGTAATTTTATCCACCTCTATAGACACAACGTGAATGGAAATAAAACGTTATTTTTTTGTGGAATCGGAGTGTCTTAACGCTTGGCTACTCTCTGCCTATTAAATATTGCTGTCCACTTATAAAATAATATATTGTTTTTACCTCTTCATAACCAGCGTCTTTTTGTTTCTTCTTTTCTCCTTCCTCAGGTTCATCCTCAAGACCTTTCATAGCTTTCTTGCCGTTAACTTTTTCCACGTTACTGGTTACGCCGGGTGTTACTTCGGATGCTGATACAGAATATATAAATAAAATTAAGAAGAGGAAATTTCATGGAATAACTCTTAAATATGTACATAAGTATTTCAACGTCAAAACAAGTTTGTCAAATAAGCTAAATGTACATAGGTTCACTTGCTTACATACCAAAATATTCCAAATAATGTTTAAAACTAAGAAAACAAAATAAAAAACAGCTGCATAAGCTGAATTATTATGTCCAGTAACTCGCACTTTCAAGATATTTCAAATTATTAAACAAAATCGGATTTAACAGTTACAAAGGAGTACAGGAACAAAGGAGTGAATGTATGTCATTCATACAAATATATGAGCCAAAATTCACATACACCTTTGGGCTTCATCGCAGTCGGTTAGAGCTCACAATACACAACATAATTACAAACCTTTAAGAGGTTCAACATGAGTAGTTTTCATCTCAGGCACAGTTGAGACATCCACTTTGTCATCCGCGGGCTCCGACGCGTTGCTCAACACCGCCTGGAACACCGAGTACGCGATGAAGAACACCGACACCGTGAGCCACCGGTGTCGGCGAGGTCTCCGCATTCTCTGTAACAAGGATAGCTGGCATTATACGTGGTATCCAGCATAATAATTCATTTCCATGAGTGGAATCGAGCCTATAACCGCCGTGTTTAATGTTAGATGTTGTGCCACTACGCCTTGATGGCCTCAATTATCAACTATTGTTTTTGATATATCTTACTTTTTTAAACGTATTTATTACAATACGTACAAAAGATGAATATTAAGATGTAGAGTTCTATGTAAGTAGACTATGTTCTACTTGGAGTCTAATTAATTATATAAGAGTTATTTATTGTAAATTGGGTGGTGGAACTCAACGCCGTGGTTCATCTATCACATCCACACTAGGAAAACATTTTTTTTTATTTTATAAGCATTCCACAAATAAAAATTCATTCATAATTGTTCCGCAAGATATAAGTAGGTATACAATAAGTGCAAATATAAACAAAAAGTGTCAGTATAACTACTTATAGAATTTAGTTTGTTGGCGTACTTTGAGGGCCATCGTATACAGAGTAGGAGGAAGAGGATGAGGGTTTAAATATTTAGATACTAAAATGACAGTCTCGAGTCCGCCTTTCTTTAAGTGCACGTACTCTATGTACTAAAAGCTCGTAACAGGATTTTATAAAGTACAAGCGACCTGATATGGCCTTTTACGATTAAATGTTATAGGTGAGTAGTTTAAAATATATATAAATATTTTTTTAGCTTCACGCTGTATCCTGCACATAGCACGATAGGCAGAGGGACAGTGTTAAGACACTATCGTTTCCCACTTTCCACGGTATTCTGAAGGCATTGTGTGGAATTCCCAACGCCAAACTTTGCTTCAATTCGATTCGATTCGATTCGATTCCCACTCGTAGGTAATAATTAATGACACAAAATCTGATCATTCATTAAATCTGACCGTTAATAATAAAATAGCTCGTGTTATTTATGAATAATTAAATATCCCCACATTAAATGAAATTAACGAACAATTCCCGAAACAATACCCACGTAGAGCTAAATCAATTACGAACACAACGCTGTGCTCCATACAAGCGGTTACTTAATACATTAAATCAGCTGAAACAGTATAATTAACGAGGCTAATGGCCAAATGTGTGTTTGGTTCATTAGACATTTACTCCTAAAATAAGCATGTCACTGAAAGAGCACTTTCATAAATTTTAATGATTTTTTTCTTATCTTTGTTTTTAAATAAATAAATCAGATTCACGCTGAACACGAACGCAATGCTTAGACACTCCGTTCCCCACTTGCTGCCGGATTCTGGAGGCATTGTTTGTTGAGTGGCGGAACTCAACGCCTCCCTTTACCTTGACACCAGAGCGCAGAAATGAAAATATAAATTTAAATTAATATTTCATTTTCTCGATCGAATCGGATCGGATCGAATCCACAACCAGCCGGTTGGCCGGTCTGGTCTTTATTTTAAGGGTTCTTCAAAATGAAAAAAACCGGAACCCTTATAGGATAACTCTCTTGTTCAGGCAATGCTTAAGTTTTGTAGATATTGAAAGAAAAAAACTTGTGACATATTAATTGGTTTGTCACTATTCATTTTTATTCCTGTAGCGTAACTTAGCGCCGTGTTTTGTATAACCAGAAAAGGGATTGAAAAATATATAATACAATTTTTATTTGTTTTGGATCCAGAAATTGAAAATGACTTTAAAACAGTTTTAGAAATGAAATTTTCCACGTAAAATTACTTTAATTACTTTCACTTATTTGTATTTACAGTATAAACTTGCTACAAGCTTAAAATAATGAGGTAAAAATAAAATATCACACAAAATTTTACTCACTTGTAACATTTTTACTTGTAATTTTAACTATCTCTAGTTGAAAATATCACTTAAAGGGGAAAACACTTATCCCAAAAAACACTGCAGTACAAAACCATTTTGCCTGATACATTGTTTTTTGGTACACAATTTCGCTTATTTAATTATAAAATTTATTTTGCAAGCTTAAATATATATTTTAAACATAAGTAACAACGATATGGGAATTAACACTAAGTAATATTATGAAAGAAAGGTGTCAGATTTATCACAAATGTCAACCGATGAGGGGAGATTGAAGTATCCAACATGTTTATTGGCAGTAAAACCTCAGTGGAAATTCGCGTAGTAACTTTGTTTTATGATATCCATAAAATTATCCTCATAAGTACCAATATATTGGATGAGAAATTTCTGATTTTATGGTTCAATATATTTTAAACTTCAAAATGACATTCTTCCTTTTTTGCAAATTTTGTTTTTCATTAAATTGAAAATCTTGCACTTGCAAAATTTAAGTTATGAGTTGTTTGAGACACTTCCCTTTTTTCACCCTATTTTCGAGACATTGCAAATTGAGTGACGTAGCTCAACGCCGCGTATGTCTCTTTACAAAAGCGAGGAAATATAATCCATTACCCTGGCTCTGAGCTAAAATCTAACCCACAACTGTCGCGTTCACAATCAGATGCAGTTACGACTTTCACACTTTATCATATTAGAGTTAGGACAGTCCGTTGTTCAATTTCTGTATACATTTGAGACATTCCCTGTTGAGTGGCGAACCTTAACCGCGCTTTTTTTTCGATAAGATGATCGACGACCATCGACCATACGCCATGACGACCTTACCAGCTTATTAATATTAAGCCTTTGTCAACATGTCTAATACTTATTTATATCTAAATTAACTACACCAATAGTCGTAGCAGAGGGTACAAAGTGTGCTGCAAAATCTTTTGCAAAATTTGTCTTTGCCCTTTCTTACTGGTTGTGGGTTCGATCTCCACTCGAGGAAAGGAAATATTTATTTAAATTTATATTTTCATTCCTTCGCTCTCGTGTCAAAGACTTGAGAAACTTGAGTCAAAGTGCGCCGTTGAATACCGCCACTTAAAACGCAATGCCTACAGAATTCGTCAGAAAGTGGAGAATTTTGTATCTTAACACTTGGTTCCCTCTGCCTACCCTACTGTGTGCGGGATACGGCGTGACGTTGATTTAATTATAAATTTTTAATCACATAAAGTAAACGTTGAATATTGAGTGCTAAAACTTCCACAGATTTCCTTTAAATATATTTCGTTTGAACGAGCCCTTTATTGACCTCGGGGGACTGTTCAGGCTCGCCTTTTACTCGGGTGGATTGAAAATTGAAATACTTTCATGTAAAAATGCTAAATTTAGCTTTTAAGTATGTAAAATGTTCTTTTTCTTGGCGTAGTGGTGGCGTGCCTGACGTAATGCCATGATTGTAGATTTTTATTGAGTGAAGCGCTCTACTGGAGACTTTTTACACTCTTTGATACCAATAGGCTCCTTGCCAAAACCGTTTGACCGATTGAGATGACAATTTGCAAGCATATGGATAGATATGACCACGTAGATGGTTATAGGCGAAAAAAAAATCTAAATATTCAATGGACATTCCTGTAAGTAGGCCACATTCACGTGGTTTCCTCTGGGTAACGCTAGGCGTCTGCTATAGGTACAGATCAGATTGATTGATCCTCTCTCTCGAGGAAATTCCCATTTTATCGTCCTGGGAACAAAAACGCGGCGTTGAGTTCCGCCTCTCAACTTATACTTCATTCTCTATGTGCTATGTGGAGTACTAAAATAAAATTAAATAACTGTTACAAATATATAGTTATATAAAAGATAATATTTGCATCATAGCATACAGATAGATTAAATTACACGATTAGTATTTTTGT
>DWGR01004976.1:0-10693 GCA_018247715.1 Heliconius burneyi
TATGTAATATCGATTAGGTATATTGATATACGAGACCATATTGACTTATTGGGACGGTGGCTGTGAACGCGGTGGTAGTGAGTTCGATTCTATTCGAAGTAGTGGTTATATTTAAACTATTTTTATTTTTGCTCTTATAGGACGAAGTGCGTCCTAGAATTTCGTACGTGATATGTCCTTTTTGGGTGTAAAGCTGAGGAAGGAGTGTTTTGATTCTCTGTCTACTGATATCTGTGTATATTGATTTTGCAATTGTCACTGTCATATTTAACAGGGAAGTAATGAGGGCAGTGCTTTATAGTACTACTATAGAAATATTATTATTAAAATACTCTATTTTAAATGTTAAGCTCATTTTTATAAGAGACTTAAATTTAACACTATGTACATTTTATTTAACTAAGCAGAGAGTACTTTTATTATAAAAATAAGCATTTTATCAATGATATTTGAACCTACGGCCATTGCGTACATTAAGATACTTACCACTGTGCCAGGGCGGCTTAAAGCACAAAGTGCCAAAGATAAATTAATACAAAATTGTACAAAAGTAAATTGAACAGAGTCCAGACGTGGCGTAGGGGAACGAAGTGTGTCTGTAAAACCGACTGTGGCGGTTGTGGGTTCGATCCCACTCGAGGACATGAAATATTTATTTAAATTTATATTTCCATTACTTCACTCTGGCGACAAGACAAAGTGCGGCGACATTGCGTATTGGCGACGTTGCGTATTGAGTGGCAGAACTTGAGTCTCCAGAATTCGGCAAAAATTCGGTGAAGCTGATGCCGAATATGTTGCAAAAAATATGAGAATTTTAATATTAAAAACGTAATATATGTTTGATACTATTTCCTTAACTTCTGCAAAGAAAACGTTTACGTTATTCTGTTAAATGTTTATAAATGAAGTCAGAGCGGCGCGGGCGCGACGGGAATATTCCGAAATACTCGTATGCCTTATTTTTAGCCGCGAGGCTGACCCTGTTTACATTTTGTTTAACTATCGACTTAAATTTCAGTTTCTTAACTATTTCATCATAATTATTAATTATGATGATTGTGTTGAAGTATATTCTTTATTAAATAGTAAAGAAATTACATTCTTAACGCAAAGAAACAAAACATATAGTTTTTTACTATTATATTTGTATATAAAAAGTAGTTATTGGTACGTTCTAAGATTCGATAAGATTAAGTTACAAGAAGAAGACCATTTAAAATTTACTTTTAAACTCTATTCTTTTTTGGCATGGAAACAACATCTTCAATATTATAACAGATATCAGCATTTAAATAAAATATGAGTACAATTGATATAAGATGAAGACCTTGCACCAGCTCGACGTGGGAAGAGCGTACACCATTGACGACGTCCTAGAGAATATTTCCGGTACTATAATACAATATTTTATAAAATCAGCTTATTAGACCCCCGTAGACAAATGATAGCTTTTATGTTTGACAAATGGCATAAACAAAAAAATAAATTTCGTAACCAGTGGCATGTTAAAGCTTTTCGTAATTTCTTAGAACTAAAATCAAATCAAATTACATCAGCTGTATTCTGTAGCACACAGCACGGTAGGCAGAACCTAGTGAACCCTAATGTTAAGACACTCCGTTCCACACTTTCCGCCGAATTCTGGAGGCATTGCGTGTTGGACGGCGGAACTCAATGTCACCCTTTGTCTCGACTCTAGAGCGAAGAAATAGGAAGACAAATTTATATAAATATTTCATTTCCCCGAATAGGGATCGAACCCACAACCAGTCGGTTTACAGTCACACTGTGCCTCTGCGCCACGACTGGTCTCAAAAATAGGAGTTTTTATTTATTAAGATTGTATTTTTAGAAAGACATTATTTCAAATGAACTATCTGTCATGGTTTTATTCTATGCTAGAGGACCCGTGCCGTGCCCGTCAAATAGAAATATTAAAAAAAAATATTTGAAAACTAAAGATTCAGTCAATTCAGTAAAACAGTTGTATAAAATAACTGTTGCGGCAATTAGCTAATTTATCGAACTAAGTACTTTAAATAGACATAACTTTTTTATTTATGAACCCATTGTAATAAAATAAACCCTAAATGCTTTCGGAAGCTTGCTAGAATCCAATAGTGAAAACCGCATCTAAATCGGTTAAGCCGATTCTGATATAAGCGATTAAAAATGGACAAAAAATTAAAAAATCATTGTTTTGGTTTCTATTACGTTAACAAAGGTTCTCAATAACATTTTATTTAAATATCTTCCAAGTACAGACACCGACCCTCTTACGATTTTTTTATAATTCTAGATTTTAGTCGATCTATGTAAAAGTCGTAAGAGCTTTATTATTTTGCTTCTAACACCAAGTGGGAAACAATATTTTGAGAATAATTAAATACATGACATTACTAATGCGATCTATCTATACTCAATTCATTTGTCATGAATAAATATAGAAGTTATTGGGTTAAGGTGATCTGTGATGGATCTGTTAGACTTATTCATTAAATATCTCTAAATAAGTTGAGGCCAGCCGTGGCACAGGGGCATGTGCGTAAATGCGACTGGTAGTGGCTTCTATCTCCATTCGGAGAAGTGGAATGTTTTATCTGTCTAGAGAAAGCGCGTCGTTGAATTCCGCCACTCCAATTCGGCGGAAAATGGGAAACGGAGTGTTTTAACACTAGGTTCCCTCTGCCTATCCTGCTGTGTGCGGGATACAGCGTGAAGCTGATTTATTTTAATTTGAATTTGAACTAAAACAAAAGCAGTTTATGTTTAACTATGAAGTACACAGCCATAGTCGACGAAGTGCACAAGTGAGTCACAAATCATGAGAAGCCTTGAGTGTGCCAACTGCTATTTCCGGAGAAAATTTAGATATCCACCCGGTTTTGTGGCAGCTTTAAAACGTTCTCGGGTTTATTTTAGTTTTATTACGAATTTAATGATAAGCTGGTGTTTTTTAAAGTTCTAAAATTATTTAGATAACGTCATTGTCGGCTACAAAATATATTCATGCAAAATATATTCAGATATATGAAAGTCTTTTTTAGCAGGGTAGGCAGAGGGAACCTGGGAAGATAGTGTTACGACACTCCGTGCCCATTAAGACGCTTCTTTCACTATCCGCATAGACTAGATTAGGTCTACGTCCCTAGATCTGTCGCAATTGATATAAACAGAATATTTGCTCAGCATTCCAAAAGATTAGATGATTTTGATAAAAGCTAAAATAATCAAAAACTTGACTCTTTTTATTTTTTTGCACACAGAATGACGTGTAGAGAGGACCTATCATTAATTCTGAAGGACTTGCGCTTTTGCCTCTATTTATTTTATATTTAATATTGCTGAAACAACTCAAGGTCATTTATTATTATTCTTAAAAATCAGGTAATTTGTAGTTTACCTGCTTATACCTGTTTACCGTTGAACACCGGCCAAATTCTTGCAGCAAGGTTGCACACGTGGGTGCCTATAGGTACATAGTATATTAGACGTACCTACCAAGCGCTATAAATGTGTTGATGTGGATTAGTGGAAATTACTGGAGTATTTAGTCAAATATATAAAAAATTTTGGTTTTATTTAAAATCAAAGTGTTTTAAAGATGTTGAATGTTTCTTTTCCTTTGGATAAATTGAATTGTAATTTAAAAACCTGTTAAGTGCGAGTCGGACTCGCCCAATAAAGCTTCGGTACTAATTTCAGGAGGTCAACGGAAAGTACAATTTATAAACGTTGACAAACTTAAGTTTGCAGGCATGTGCATTCATTTTGTATGACATGAACTACAAATTAATGTTTGTAAGTTTTTTAATCTGTTAAATACCTAAAAAAAAAATACTTTTCTTCTTTTTGTTAAATTTTATAACTACGTGCAGTAGTCAATAAGTTTTAATTTTGTGACAAAATTCGTAAAACCGCATCAATAACAGTATCTTTTGTATCTTCTGATTGCGTTGACTTAAAAGCTTGCTTTATTCTGTGGTTCAAGGACCGTAGACCCTAAAAATTTACAATTAATTTCAGATTGATTCACCTCCTTGTGATCCTGATATAAATGGTCTTGACAGTTGGAGAGACGAAAAAGGAAGTGGTCCTTTAAGGGTTCCGTATTAACCATTTGAGGTACGGAACTATTTCTTTATTGGTAGTAAGAACAGCACAAAAACCCACATAAACATACTATTCAAACAACCAATTACATAAATCTATGCAAACGATCATAACAATTGATTAATATATTTCAAAATTGATGAAGGTATTCAACTAGACGTTTTCCATTAGTAGAATTATAATTAGTAAATAAAATAAATGAATAAATCAGTTTCACGCTGTATCCCGCAAACAGCAGGGTAGGCAGGGGGAACCTAGTTTTAAGACATTCCATTCCCCAATTTCTGTCAAATTCTAGAAGCATTGGGTGTCGAGTGGCAGAAGTCAACGCCGCGCTTAGCCTCGACATCAAAGGGAAGAATTGGAAATATAAAGGTTAATAAATATTTCATTTCCTCGAGTGGGGATCAAACCCACAACCGTGGCGTTACAGTCACACCCTTGAGTCTCATCATAACTATTGATTAATAGATTTAAACACTGATGAAGGTATTCAACTATCTAGATTCCATTGGAAGAATCATAATATATAAATAAACTATACAATTAAAATAGGTCATGAATCATTCTTATCTTGAGACAAGAGTTAATGATAGGTTCTCTTCTATCTCTTCTTTAAATAACGTCTGCAGGCGCGAGGCTATTTTGTATTTTTTTTACATGAAATTGAAGGTTGTGAATTAAGAAACCCTGACTCGTAATGAGTGGTGAGACAGACCGGTGAGTCTGCGTCCCAAATAAAACTATTTGCCAATTTAGTGATGTTGTTGTTTTATCGATATACTCGTAATGTTGTTTTATTATAATGATTAGATCCGCGCGGCTTCGCCCGCTTATGCTATACGAATATTAGTTAAATTTATAATTTAAGTATAGTTTACACTACACTATTCACATAAGAAATATCATATTTAGTTTTTTCAAATTTATTTAAGTTAGCGCTGCCCTAAAAAAGCCAAAAAAATAAGGCATTGTCGTATTATAGTCCTGCTAATAGTATAAATGTAAAAGTTGGTAAGGATGGATGTTTGGTCCACTTTAACGCGAAAACTACAGAACGGATTTAGATTAACCTTTATAAAACCCTTACGTTATCGGAATTATACATAGGATACAATTTATGTAAAGATTTATTATTATTTATCTATAATATGAAAATAACTTTAAGCTTAAACTTTAGCATTGACTGAAAAGACAGAAAAAAAAGTGCAAGCACATGTGGTAAAAAAATTATATCTATATCCTTCGCTTTGCATAATTATTTTTTTTTTGAGTTACCTTTTCCTGGGTAGTAATTATTAATCCTTACCACAACGTGCCCAGGATCTTTGAACTCATGAGGAACAAACTCATTAATTGGGTATTTGCTATATGTATGATATAATACAATTATTATTGGAATAAGTTTATTCTAAATAAATTTTATTACGAATGAAAATATATTTAAAAAAATCCAAACACAATTTAAGCATTGAGTTTTACCCAAAAACATAATAACAATAATACCAATTACGAGAAAATCCATTCAAGAAATTTACCAACCAAAAATTACCCAAAAACTAATTACAAAACAAAGGCGCAAAAAAAAAAAATTCAAAAGCATAGCCAGGTATCGATTTAGTATGTATGCATATCGATAGTGCGCGCCCACGCCCGCTCACACGCCGCCTGCCCGGGCGCCCGGCCGCATCCGAACGAACGACGCGTTCGCGCGACTGTTTACGAATATTACCTAACTTACCTTACCTGTGAACTGTGATTTTTGGATTTACCTTTCTTTATTTTTTGTGTGGGTAAGTAAAAAATATTAGTTAAGTTTTGAAAGTTTTGTTATGTAGAGCTTTTTAAAGTTTTAAAGCTCTGTTTTTTTTTTTGGGAATTATTAATATATATTAAAAAAAATATAAGTAATGATTTTTATATGATTAGATTATAATTATACCGATTAATAGAATAAATATTAAGTTTTTTAAAACACAATATGCTAAATTGTTTATAATAAATATTTTTTGCTAATTTTATTTCCTCACAGGCAGCTACTTAGTTCTTGTCTTCAGGGACAGAGTACTCTCTTCCCTACTCAACCGGTGTCGCTGTAAAAGCCAATAGGGCTTACAGCATTAACCTCATATTCGACAAAAAAAAAGGTTATTTTTTAAACACGAAGCCTAAGCAAAACTGTTGGAAAAACAATTTCAATCTAGGTCTATATACTAATCTCTTCTAATCTTCTAATCTATTTATAGGGTATTAGAAAAATTTTCCTATGGAATTCGCGATTTCGCCCACGCCAGTCGCGTGGCTATTGTATGGGAAAAAATCTAAACTCATGTTATAATCTTCTTGAAAATTTTGATTTAAAAGTCGACATGAAAACCAAAATGTGTGCAATTAACATACTCTTGTACACTGTAATAGACATAGGTTCAAATACAGCTCGATTAGATTGATTTAGCTTGAATTCTGAAACCGTAAATCGCAGATTAATTTTATTCAATGAACTAGATATTTCTTTGGCCGTCATGGCGCAGTGGGACAACAATTTGTGTGATTCGTTGATATTCGTTGTGAGTTCAATTCTCATATGGGGGAATAATTTAAGTACTCTCTGCCTACCATGTTATGCTGGATAAAAATCTGAAGCTGCTTTTTTTCAATTTCGTAACATAGTGAGTTAAAGCTTACTTCTGACACTTGTTGCAAACTGTGCTTTTAAAAATAGCGTGAAAAAAATATTTGTAAATAAAAAATTTAATATGTGTATTTTTTATATTTTACATTTTTATAACTTTCATATTTAGCAATTTACTACAGAGTTATTCTTAGAGTACCCTACATACGAATAACCTGAAAAGCAAACAAGATTTTCAAAACAAAATAATTATGGTTAAAATAATAATAACCAACTCCAAGTATAGTACGAGTATATATAAATAACAAAAAAAATCTTTAATTTTATTTGATGATTAAAAATCTTTTTTATTGTAATTCATAAATATGGCGTAGTCACTGAAAATTGTGTGCGATATAACTATGTTTTCCATTTTGTTTGTTTGAAGATGTTATACTCGTATAGTGCTGAGTGGCGAAGGCTACAAGTGATAACGGTTGTAATATTTTTTTAGCTTCACGCTGTATCAATCATATAGTATATGTTAGTTCCCTAATAGGTTCCCTCTGCCAACTCCACTGCCTAAGCTGAAGAAGAAAATAAGGAATAATTTATTTTATAAAAACAATTCAGCTTCATACTGTATCCCACACACTGCAGGATAGTAAGAGGGAACCTAGTATTAAGACACTCCGTTCCTCGCTTGAGTGGCAGAACTCAACGCCGCTCGTTGCCTCGAAACCAGAGGGAAGAAATGAAAATATAAATGTAAATAAATAATATAAATGTTTCATTATCTATATATAAAGTAAATTTACAGTATAAGCGGGCGAAGCCGCATCGGTCGCTAGTATTATACAGTTTGACACGTCCCACGTGCGTAATCGCAAGCTTCATACGTAAGTCGTGAGTAACGTTACTGACTCAAAGCTCGGATTTAGCGCATAAACACATTCGTACTTAGATAAATAAAATATTATTCCGTTACCGTTTAATGTTTTTTATACAAACTTTTATTTTCACCAGTGTTATGGCACTTTGCTCTTCATTTTCGCCGAATTCTGGAGTTATTCCGTGTTGAGCGGCGGAACTCAACGTCCCGTTTCGCTTCGATACCAGAGTGAAAAAATTAAAATATAAAATATTTATATCCTCGAGTGAGAATCGAACCCACAACCTGTCGCGTTTACAGTCACACGCTTATGCCCCTTGCGCCACCTCTGGCCTCACATTTAAAGTTTAAAATTCTGCTTAAAAGGACTTAAATCTTAAAATGGTTAAATACTAAAAAGATTCATTCATTCATCCATTTTACGCTTACATTAATGAAAATTGAACACAGACGTGGCCAAGAAGTACAAGCGCGTGACTGTAAATGTGACGATTGTGGGTTCGATTTGCACTCGGGACAACGAATTTTTTTTTATTCGCTCTGGTAACAACTAACAAGGCAACGTACGGCGCTCCGCCATTTAACTCACAATGTCTCGAAAAATTCAGCAAAAAGTGGGGAACGGAGAGGTTCCCTCTGCCTACGCCGCGTGCTGCTAAATGTGGGATAATGAAAAGAAATATATAATGTCATAGTAGAAAAAAATATTATTATCAAACTATAATATAAACCAGGTATATTAGCTTTGACCACTGGTAGAGATATTAATATTTCTTGAAAGGTGGGTGTCTTGGCGCAGGCTCAGGTAGGCAGGTAGTTATTAGTCATGCCAACATGTGCACTGCAGGCCTCAGATTTGACATCTGAATCTGGAATTACTTGACAATTGATCTAGTACTACTAGAAATGAAATGTCGGGATGCTTATTCCATGTATTAGAAATGGAAAAGTAAGAGTAAAGAGAAGTTTATTGATGCTATGGTATCGCAGTGGGATAGGATTTGACTGTAGTACTCGATGGGCCTGGATTCACTGGCTCTAGATTCTAGATATATTTTCTGGAGGGGCCTGGACTTTAGCTTTGATATTGAGTTTATTTAAAATATTGGAAATGGTATAGTAAAGTGAAGAAGTTGACGGAAGCTCATTGGTGCCGTTGTTTTCAATGGGGTAGTGCTTGACTCTAGTACACTTGATGGATCTGGATTCATGAGCGTGGCTAGACATATTTTCTGGATTAAATATCCGATTGGGTAAATGGGGGTATTTACAATATTTTTATCTCTCAGCTAAGGTTATATTGAGTCCCAGTCTTTCAGTACTCAATACGTCTTTTGCATTTGGACCAGAAGTGGGTTATGGAGTGTTTTGACACAAAGTTATACTACCTTAACACTAGGCTCTACCTTTCTTGTTCTATAAGTAAAAATAGCGTAAAGTGTCTTTTTAACATTTATTTATAACTCTATTTAAATCTTTTATTGTACTTCATAAAGTTAGAAATATCAGTTTTATGTTTTATTCCTTTAAAAAAAGTGAATGCTTTAACTGTATTTTTTTGTTGTTTACTAACAAAATACACAAACAAGTTTATCTATTTTATATGATAAAATATATTACAATATTTTATTTAAAATCATAGCCAGTAAAATTTTAAGCTTGAATTTAAAATTTCAATCAACCTTTTTTGCATGAATCCTCTTTTCTGATATAAAAAACATACTGCAAGGTGTTAAACAGTATTTTTTACATGAATATCAAACTACCGCCATTCAAAAATTTATAACTTATTTTGAAATATACAAACTGAGATATATTTTATACTTAAATAGCTATATTTAATACAATCGCTCAATTTATCGACAATTGTTCTATGAATTATTTTGCATCTATTTTAAACTTATGGCAAATCAGCATAAAGTCTTAAAAGAGGCTTTTTTATAAGTTTATCTTTTTTGGTAAAAGTTTATTCTTTTTTTATCTTTTTTGGGTGAAATATTTACATAGTGAAATATAAATATAAATTATCGTTTAAGTTAATGATGTGTTTAGAGAATTAGCAAATATGTTTGTCCAGTAATTATTCTAATCACACATAGTCATCTACATTAAGCAAGTAAACAGGTCTAATAAGGTAAACAGTACAAATGATAATAGGGTAATTTGAGCGTAAATAATATTAAAAATAACTATATAAAATGTTTGGAATATACCCTAAAAATAATTGAAATGAGACTTAGAGTCTAAGGATCTTCTTTCTTCTAAGCTCCTTCTCTCTATGCTAGTTGGTTTTAATTTGCTTATTAATAATGATGTGAAGAAGCCGCTGAGACTCAGTGGGAGAGTGTGAAGGGATGGCTGTGAGTTCGATCCTCGATGTGACAGAGAACGCGCGGCATTGAGTTCCATTACTCAATAAACAACGTAATAGAGCGATAGTTAAAGAATAAAGACCCTTAATACTACGTTCTCTCTGTCTACCCTAGAATGCGAGAACAGGTGTGAAGATACATTTTTTTCTTATAAAAGATTATTTTTTAACATTCTCGCTAAGCTTGCCTAGCCAGTTCGCCACCACCACCACCACTGAACTGAACTGCCTACATTCATTGAAGAAAGTCGTTTCGTAAGTTGTAGGATAGGCAGAGAAAATTAAACATATTCAACATTTAAAATTTTACTAAAAGAAAAATCAATGGAACTGCATAAATCATTTATTTTTCATCACCACTGCGAATGAATGGTAAACGAATGTTCAGAAAAAAGTGAATTTATCGCTCGTTCCATAGAACGTAAGGCGTAGTTGAGCTAAAACTGGATTGGCGTCTAGCCATCGACTATAATTATCGTCAGATTGCCAAATTCTGCCATCGCATACCATCCTTGGCATCTATAGATCATAGTTCACTAGTGTTTTCTATGCTAGATTTAGGTAACTGGACACTAAGGACAAATGGACACTAGCAACAAGTGGACACTAGGGACAAATGGACTCTAGCAACAAGTGGACACTAGGGACAACAGGACACTAGGACACTGGTGGACGTGATTTTGACATATAATTTTTTTTTATA
>DWGR01004977.1:0-10692 GCA_018247715.1 Heliconius burneyi
GAGATCAGTCATGGCGCAGGGGCACAAGCGTAAACGCGACAGGTTATAGGTTTGATTCTACTCGAGGAAATGAAAAAGTTAATCATTTCATTTGTTTCCGCCACTTAACAGGCAATGGAAAAAAATTCTTATGCTTAATTAAAATTGTTATTTCTTAACATATAAAAATATTTTGTATATATTTCGAATTAGAAATATCCTGTATTGCGATGAAAATATCTGTGTCACCATATACGAGTATATACGTAGGTATAAGTCGTAATTACTAGATACATCCTATTAGGGCTATAATAAGCGGAATTACACATGTTAGTGCTTAATGCTTTTCGGTAAAAACAAGACTGTCATTACTATTGAATATATTAATAATGTTTGAGAAGGTTCAAGACGTACGATATTTGAATTGTAATTACAATTATATTATTTGATTATTTTAAATCATAAACTACTAGTTGATGCTCGCAACTTTGTTTGCTTGGACTTTAACGTAAAAAAACGGAAACAAGTCATTTTAGATAATTTCTAAGTTTCTCTCTAATCTCTTTATTTAATATCAGAATAATAATACTGGAAGGTAATAGCAATAGACACATATGCGATTGCTTAAAAATTACCCATTACAGCAAATCCTAGCATTATGAACGGTACATGGACTCACTCAGGTGCAAAATATAATCTACGAGTATAATAGTAAATGCGTGAGAATTGTATTGCCTCACGCGACCTCGCAGTGCCAATCATGGGGCGCGTTATAGTTTCTTTATTCCTATCACGTGTTCCAATGAGAATATTGTTATAATCAACTATTTAATCGAAATCTTTGAAATTAATTGGCGTTGTTTGTATGTTTGTCAGATGAGAATCAGAGCTAAAATGTATATTTCGAATAATATATTATATAGATAAATATTTTTAACCTATTATAGATAAACAACATAAGAATGGAAAATCCGTCTTATTCCCTAAAAGAATTTCATGATGAAGACGTTTCATGCATGCTCTTCGGGAGTGACAGCATAAAGAGGTTGATAAAGATACCGAGACTGCTTACTTCTCTGTGAATTAATTGTAGAATTGTTAACACTTGAGAAGCTAAGCTTAAGGTGTGAAACCTAAAAAAAAATTACCTTAAGATGCAAAAGTGAAGAAATCTGTAAGAATAAATAAGTTTTACAAGAATATAATTAGACAAAATTGTTATTTCATAAATTTTTATCTTATAACTCTTAGAGTTCAACGTCAAGATGCTATCTGAGTGTAGTCTTAATAAAATATGAAAGTTACTTAAATCGTTGCGAAGTAACCTAATTGAATTGTAGACTAAATGAGCATATATTATATATTTATATTCTCTTATATATATATATTCATATATTTATACTCTTGCTTGATATAAGTATAAGAAACAACTCTTAATAGGTATATTTATCAAAGTATATGTATAATTTCATTTATATACCATTATTAAGTACAGTAAAATTTGCACCACAACGAAAAGATAAAACAAAATAAATTCGAATAAAAATATACTTTGCCCCGGAACTGAACCCGTAACGTAATATTGAAACTACATATTAAACTATTAAACAACTATCATCTTTCAGTTTCTAATAGTAAATCAGATAAATTCTGAATTATAATGGTAGGTACTTGCGTTATAGCAAGATCCAAAAATGGTAGGTGATCTATAGATCGATATATACGATTAATCATTTGATCTTTAAATGTAAGATTTTTAAATCTTACATCTTATTAATTATCTTTAAATGATTATTAGACATGCAATAACGTAGTAATATTTAACATATTGGTTTTTTCACCAGCTACCTTATGAAAAATTAAATATTCAAAGATATTTTTTTGCCTTTTTCTTTCTTTTTTACATTGGAGTGGGGACTTTCATGATTCACGTAGGAACTAGGAACACGAACTGACAAATTTAGTACTAAAATTTGCCCAAAAAACGCGAGGTTTCTAAAATTGACATTGCTTTTCGCTTTTAAGAAATGGAAATATGTATTTTAATAAATATTTCATTTCCTCGAGTGGGGATCGAACCCACAACCAGTCACGATTACAGTCACACTTTGTGTCCCTGCGTGTCGACTGACCTCACATGTAATAATAAACTGAAATTAACCATTTCACTATAAAGTGTTTAAATATATAGTTATATTACTAGCTAGTATGAATGGTCACAAATAAAGGTTCACAGAGAAACAGAGCGGAACAGCCCCGTTGCGTAACTGAATCCACCGTTGTGACATTTCATTATATAAGGATAATGTTTTTATTACCTATCTTTACTTTAGTACTTGATATAAAGTAGAATTGACTAGTGATCTCTACTCAAAATATAGCTTTTAAGGAACCCGCTTACTGTAAAGTGAGTTCTTCTTGCCCATTTCTACTTCAACAGCTCTCAAAAAATTTATGCTTATATTAAAAATATTTAATGCTTGATAATAGTCATAACTTAAATAAACTACAATATAAAATTTAATGTAAAGTTATTTATACATTGAAAATGTAATTTCAGTATTCACGTTCAGACACTTATAACGTCATTTAAAAGAAACCAACAAACACGCAAGCATGATAAATATCTACAAGTATTCGTACGTATGTCTCTGAATTTTAACCTAACTCTGATCTAAGACAAATTTTAGCAGCCTAACGTGTTTTCTGTATAAGTAGAGAGCCAATCAAAGGGACCTAAGACCCCATCCCCCACTTTCTGCCAAATTTTTGAAACATGTCGTCTTGAATGGCGGAACTCAACGCGACGAAAGGCGTAGGGACGTAGAAGCGCGGGTACAAATCCTATGAAAATATTATTCCCTTTTTTTAAAGGAATTCTGAAAACTATTATATAAGAAATATTGAAAACTATTCTTTATTGACTGATAAAACCGGAGGCCAGCTCTTGTAAATAAAAAGTGAACAGCATAATAAGAAACTAATTTAACAGATGGCGTTGGATGCGTCATCTTGATAAAGTTCTCTAGACTGACATTATGTTGACCTTTTTCTGTATGCACATTTTTGTTTTGGTCATTTTCGAATACATCTAATACAAACAATTATTAATAATTATAGATATAGAGTAATATTTGTGATAGTGCAATGTATTAAAAAGTTAATTATATTTTATACTAGCTTTTGCGCCCGTCGTGGTCAAATAAAAATATGTAAATTTATACACATTCTATATTAAATGCTCCATATTTTGTTATTATTTATATAGTAGGTATTTAATAATTTCACTTGAAAAAGAAAAAGTTTAGGTAGAGCTCGGATACTAATCAGAAAACAGCTTTCGGCAAAAAGTAGTGAACAGAAGTTTTTGAATGGGAACGGACTGTCGGGAACGGGATACAGCGTAAGGCTCAAGGATAGGAAATGTTGCAAAATGTGTGATGGATAAAGAGAGTAGAAATGTACTTTCGCTATTAACAGAAATGTGCTTTTAGCTATTTGTTATTATAAAAAACTTGTAAGACGCTAAATGACAAGTAATTGAGTACTTGGGTTGAAAGGTTGTGAGAAAGGTGTTATATTGAAAAAGAACTACGTTTTGGTTGTAGTTAGAGGCGATAGCGATTTCGATTTATTGCTTAGTCCCTACCCACAATTGGTAAGTCCTTGTGCGGTCGTGGCACTGCGGCACAAGGGTTTGACTGTAACTCGAATCGGTTATGGGTTCGATCCCGACTCGAGAAAGTGAAATATTTATTGACGTTTATATTTCCATTTGTTCGCTCTGGTGTCGAGTCAAAGCGCCGTGTTGAGTTCTGCCACTCAACACGCAATGCCTCCAGACTTCGGCAAAAAGTAAGAAACGGAGTGTCTTAACACTAGGCTCCCTTTGCCTACTGTTATTTACTACTGATTTATTTATTTTATTTAAAATACAATAATAATTTCAATCGCTACATTTCATATCTTTCGCCATAGTATATTATCGAATAATATCACGTTTGGTTATGTCAAGTTATTTAATAAGATTTCTCCGACAGGTGACTCAACGTTTTCGGCTTTGTCTCTTACTAATAAGCTTAAATAACTTTCTATGTAACGTGCCCATCCTTTTTGTAAACTTTTGGCCAAACAAGTTTATATTAAATTACATAAATTATAATACAAGAGAGGTTATTATGATTTATGTTACACAACTCCGTGCCAAATCATTATTTATTCATTCAAATACTTTCGAATCGTCGATAACATAAAAAAATTCTGACAGTACGAAAAATATACGCTCAGACGATTAGTTTTCAAGACATTGCGTGAAAACTTGTCGGCGGAACTCAACGCAGTGCTTTGTTTTGTTGCCAAAGCGAGCAAATAAAATAATTAATTCCCTCGAGTGGGAAACGAACTCATAGTCGTATCGCATCACATTTCGATTAGAGCAAAACAAGAATTTTCCACTACTTTTCTATATAAACACTTAATTTAATCCGTTAGACCTAATTTTATTAAATATTTTCAAACAATATACAAGTTACCAAACAGAACGGATCGGCCTTTTAAACAATGAGTGAAAGTGGTTTTCTTTTTATTAAGAGACGGTACCGTACATTAAAATATGTACGCGTTCAAAATTACAGAACTCGTATACTACGACTTTTATTTATTTATTATTTGAATAAGCTTGCATAATTATTTATATGAATGTAAGAAACTATATATTATATAACAATATCCAAATCTATAATATCCCATTAAGACATTTTAAGTCGAAAGGCATTGAGTGTAGAGTGGCGATACTCAACGCCACGCTCTACTTTGTTCTACAACTTTTATACTTGCTTCCCCTTAGTTGGCGGTCGAACACACAACCATCGTATTTACAGTCAGCCTCTGCGCCACATCGGAAATTCAATGTCTAAGGAACATAATATGTTATAATACTCATAAAAAGATCAATACATAGATTTTTACTTTTAAACTATCTTATCTTTATAAACTATCAGAATTCGAATTAATTACGGCTATGGGAGACGAAAGTAAACAAGCATGAAATTATGAAAGCGAAATGGAGGTTTTATTTCAAGATTTGTATTTTAATTGCATATGAAATATTGTAGCTGTTAAATTTTAATGCTTCTTGTTGATAAATGTTATATAACAGTTAATTTATTTTTTTGCTTTTGCTTATTGTGTAGCGAAACTCGACAAAACAAATATATTATTTCCCTAGTTGGGAATCGAACTTATAATTATCACGCTTATAACAAAGTCAGACAGCCGAAATATTGTAATTATTCAAATTTCTTTTTTATTTTTTTTAAATACAAGTTTATATAACAATTTTAGCGGAAATATAATGTAGTGATTAATACGTTTATATTAAATTTGTGACTAGTATTATAATGTATTGTGGCCTCGATTCCTACTAGGGGAAAGAATAGTTTTTTAATTTCCTCGCTCTGGTAATAGTGCAACAGAAAATAGAGTGAAAAACAGGAAAATGAGTGTCTTAGCAAAAGGTTAATTTAGCCTTCTCTGAAACGTGCAGATAGCACGAAGCAATAATAGAAATAAAAGATAGATAATAATAATAAATATTAATTAATCTAATTAATAATTAAAAAACATAATTAAATGTTCAAAAATCTACATACAGTCTTACATTTACATATATATTTATAGCTGACTTTAATAACATTATTATATGATATTTTCTCATATGAATATTTACTGTTATTATATTAAAATATGCATACACATATTGTATTATGATCCGAATAATTTCAATTTTAGGGTTCCGTACTTCACGAGGTAAAAACGGAATCCTTATAAGAGTTTTTGCATCTTTTTTGCTGCATTTTGTATGAAATTCGCCACTTTATCCAAATTTATATCCCGTGGATGAATGAAATTTAGCAAGAAATGAGAACTTGCAGTACAAATCAATAAAAAATCCAAAAAGTAAAGATTTACAGAAATTTGATACAAAAAAATTATTACAATCTTATATTTATAGTTCATTTCATACGAAATGAGTGTATACGTCCACAAACTAAAATTTGTCAACTTCAAATTGTACCTCCCGTTGACATACAACCTAGAAATTGGTACGGAACCCTTGGCATTTTCGACTCGCATTTGACCGCTTTTTTATTAATCTCGTATTTAAATGAGGCTAATTTAAATATTTAATTGAGTAAATATTCATTATTAGAGAATCAATAGGTCAACGCAATGTTTATGTGATCAAATATGAACATTTCATTTCAGAGATAATTAAATTATATGTATGTTATTATTTACTAATATTTTTAATGAATTGGATATATTTTAGTTTTTTACTTAGTGTTAAAACACTCCGTTCCTTACTTTCTATTAAATTTCGAGACACTGTGTGTGTTGAGTGGCGAAACTCAACTCCGCGTTCTGTGCTACAGTGAGGGATTGAAATTAAATTATTTCCTCACGTTTGCAATGTCTCCAATAAGTGGAGAAAGAAGTAATTAGGGAATATGCTCAAAAAAGAGTGAGAAAAGTATGCTTTTCATTCTTTTTTTTTCAGTTTTATAGTGTTGTTCTACACTAAGGATAGAACATTTTTAATTATTGATAACAATTAAAATAATAAAAAAAAATCATAGACAATGTAAAATTCTTGTAAAAATACAAAGTTTTTTTTCGTTATCTACTTAAATATGTATTGTTTGTAATTAAGCTCAAGTCAACTCTTAAAAATCTTTGAACTTTCTCCGTAAATGTTCTTTACTACCAAGTAATAATAGTTTTTAAAATTTATTTGCAACGTAATTATAGGTATTAAAATATGTGCCAATGTTGGCCGTGAGCAAGCGTCAATCTCAATCGCATCATATAAATTTTACTTTCTTTATGTCCAGCGGTAAATTGAAAGTTAATATAAATCGACTGGCATATATCAACATTATAACTTTTAGTATGTTAATAGACCGACCGAGGCAGAGGCAGAAGGAGCTAGTGTCAAGATACCTCTCTCCCTAATTTCCGCCGAATTCTGGAGGCATAGCGTGTTGAGTGGCGGAACTTAACATTGCGCTTTGTCTCAACTCCAAATTAAAGAAATGAAAAATATTAAAAATAATTTCCTCAAGCGGTAATCGATCGCATAACCTGTCGCGGTTACAGTAAACCGATACGCAATATTTTTTTGGAATAAAATAGAAAACATTTACATTCTTTGAAATTGGTAAAACCATTGTCTTATTTTGTATCTGTAGGCATATAACATAGCAATCTGTAAAACGATACGCGTTTGACCACCCCATTAAAACGCGACTGCCACTCAACCTCCAACGCCAAGGGCGAATAATATAACCAGTAATATAAATATTTAATTGATCGTTGCAATTACGGCAATGTCTCTAAAATTGAGTGAAGAATGTAGAAACAGAGACACGAGACACGAGGTTCCTCTTGACACGAGGTTCCTTCCGTTATATGTGGAATACAGCGTGAAATTAAAATAATAAAAAAAAATTAACATACTTTCCTAGAAATAAGCATATTTGAATATTGGCTTCCTTTAAACTTTAAGTTTCAGGTTAATTAAGTAATGACGTTATGCTTAAACTTTTTAAGCTTCACATTTTATACCGCAGATATTAGGGTAGGGAGAAGGTACCTGGTAGAATAGTCCCAACACTCCGTTCCCAATTGACACACTCCGTCCTTGTTCCTCGTTTTCGCGACATTGTGTGTTGGGTAGCGAACGCTTTGTTGTAGCTTTGTCTTTTTACCAGAGCGAGGAAATGAAAATGAAACCAATAGGTTCAAACTCACGACATCATTTCAATATTCAAGGTTCGTTGCATGTTCAACAACGTAGAAACTCTACAGCAAATTTGTCCCTTTCTTGATATGGATAATTTTTTTTACTTTAGCATAGAGTATCGATTCAAAAGTATAATCGAATTCGATTTTCATTTCCTTTGATTTCTTTTTTATGACAAAAAATTATATAACTTTAACTTACTCTACCTGTATCTGTGATTTTTAACCTATATCAAAAAATCTGTTTATGATATGTTTCCCGCCTATATATATATTTTTAATCTTAAACATATTTTAAAATAATTTAAAAACAAATCTTCAACTAAACACAGACAGAGAACAAATGTAGTTCTTACAATTTTTCTTTTTTGCTTTTTTAAACTTTGGTCTAAACCTAAATTTTTAACAGATAAAGATTTTCTATAAAATAAGGTAAACCGTAAACCTATAATACCTTACATTCACTGAACGTAAGTTGTACTGTAAGTTAAACGTTATCTTAATATTTAAACAAGAATCTTTTATACGTGCCAAAATGAGGCCGTGCACATCCGTTATCTCTGTGATGCAATGTATTGGAACTTGGAAGAGATCACTAAATTCCTAACTGTATATTGCATAGTGATGATAGATACCTTTGTATGTTTGTTTAAATACACGATTAATAAGTTTAGTATGTACGGTTTCTTTTATTTCCTTTTTCATTCCCACTTGTGGGAATCACACCCATAACTGGTGCTTTTACAGTTACACCCTGAGCCTCGCCGGTTTATTTATTTGTATTAATTTTATTTCTTTTGGTTTGCTAGTGACTATTATTTTTTTAAGACTAGTCTGAGATAAAAACTTCGACATAGGAATAGACGGGGCAGCGTGATCGGTATCCACCCTCGGTACAAATCATCCGGCCCCGTGTAGGCAAAAAATTTACCAAAAAATTCTAATGAGAATATATGAAATTGTTAATACAAATAATAGAAGATATCGAAAATTGCTAACTTAGACATGTGTACCTGTGTACCAATAACCTAATTCAAAAAACCTTAAATTTTTCCAATTAAAATGTATATATTAAAAACCGTACGATATATCGTATCGCGGTCAGCAGTCGTATATTGTAAAGTCATCTTGTCACAGGTCACATCACAGCGCTCGTAGACCTTGGCTTATTTCCTATTTAGTTTCTTTGTTATATCTTTTATTTGTTGCACGCGGTCACAGTCTGTTATCAACAAAAAACAAATTGATGTAATATTTTTTTACATAAACACAAATTTAAATAATCAAATATTTCACTTTGATGTCATAATATTTGCTAGGGTATCTTGCCTTATCTCGTTACATAACTATCTATGGAGAAATCTGTAAAACCTTTTTCTTAAATAACAATTTACTGTTAAAATAAATTAAAAAAAAATAAGCTTCACGCTGTATCCCGCACACAACACGGTAGGCAGAGGGAACCTGGTGTGAAGACACTCAATTCCCAATTTTCTGCCGAATTCTAGAGGCATTGCGTGTTGAGTGGCAGAACTCAACGCCGCACTTTGCCTCGACACCAGAGCGAAGAAGTGGAAATAAAAATATGTATATTTTTAAATTAATTTATTATAATAAATTAAATTATTACAATAAATTAATTTATTTTAAGTATACAACAAATATATCCTTCATTTGCCACAAAAAGACGTGATTGCTTTTTTTTAAATTGTTATTAATATATCAAATACGTCAAAGTATGCGAAAAGACTATTTACAAACTTTGATTACATCTCGGCAATATTTCAAATATAAGAAATATGTCGTTGTTGCACCAAATGAACTATATAGTAGTCAATGGTTAGGAAACCTCATTTCAGTATTTCTTTCGTTCTTCTCAGTAACGTATCAAGTCATTCAAATTTTAGTAACCTAGATGCAAGTAACAAAATAATGTGAATTTATTTCATGTTCACACGTTTTTGTTAAATTCAAATGATGTTTCAGAATTGCTTATAGTTACGGAGGTCATGCATTCCATTTCCGTGCGATGTATGTATGTATATATATATATATATATATATATATATATATATATATATATATATGCATACATATATTAATACGTTCATATATACGTATTTAACATTACATACTTTGTAGAAAGACCTTTAATCTAACAATTCTTAGTGTTATATATTTCAGTCTTTAAGAATAACATTCGCACCGAATAATAAAACCTATACTTTAGTAGCGGCCTCTTCTGATATAAAAGTGGCCTTATACGATCACAAAGCCTTATATAAGAGATGACCCAGTGAATTTAATCTGGCGATATGATATCTATTACAAATGGGGAAATATTTACATTTTATACACTTATTTACTTTTGTAATATACTTTCCTTTCAAACTTTTGCCTGTTTAGAGATAAAATGAGTACAATGTGCTTATAATAAATAGCCAGGGGTAAATCTGAACGCAGGTACAGTAAGTAGCCTACATAACGACTAACGTGATTTAATATAACCTATAGCCCTCCTCGATAAATGGACTGTACTGTACAAGAAGAGAACAAAATCTGTATATAGAAGAAAAGAAAAAAGATAACAAATTTATCAACAAGAGAAGAAATACAATTTTCTGACATATTCTATAGATTTAATGCCTCCAGAATTTGGCAAAAAGTGGGGAACGGAGTGTTTTAACACCGGGTTTCCTCTGCCTACCCTCTGTGTGTGGGATACAGCGTGAAGCTGATTTTTATTTGTTTATTTCTATAGATTTCTAATATTCTTAAGTAACCAAAGGGAACCAAGGCCGTCAACTAATAACAATATACGTGTGGAAAAACGAAAGGAATGCTTTATATTTCTGTCAATGCGATCAAGTTATTAATCGTGGCCTAGAATGTTTATAAACTGAGAATACG
>DWGR01004978.1:0-10691 GCA_018247715.1 Heliconius burneyi
TCCAGACCGATGTAGACCGAAGACCTTCCTGACATAGGTGAAAAGTCAAAATGTTTCCACTAACATTAAGACTGCTCAAGATGTTTGGGATTGAGCTCAGTCGGCAATCATTATAGTAGGCAGGCGAGTTCTTAACGTTTCCAAGGGAGGACGCATCATGCAGTCGACGCAACATGGTGCAGGAGATGATTCGTGAAGACTGCATTTAAAGAATGGCAGCAAAGCAACTCTTCAGAACCAGAGTACATATTAGTGAAATGTGTCAGTAAAAGAGCTGTAGCCAGAGCCTGCAGTGAGAGTTTATCACCACTATATGATAGACTTGAAACTGGAAGGGGCAGAAGCTCATATACAAATTGAAATTTACCCGGGATAAAGCAATGCAAGATATCGCAAAATGCCTTTGCGTCAGAGATTTCTAGGACAAGCTGCTCAGTAGTCATGCCTTTGTAAAGGAGAGATGGAGAAGCTACTTCCAAGAGCTGCTGAACACTCGGCACTGGACATGAGTGTGGAATCTTCCTCACGGGTCACGACGCACCGCCTAACTGCGGTGCATACCGCATGGTAACTTATTGTCCCAATAACCCTTGATAAAATTTATAATTGCCCTCGACATACTATAGAAGGCCATTGTGTTATGAGTATTCTCCGTCGGTGTATCTGGTGGGCATTGTAATCTAAAGAGATCCCAGATGCGTATATTTAGATTATCAGAGACATGTAACACATAATCACATCCAGGACCAGCCTCTGTTTGTGATGTATGCCGATGACATAACACTTATTGACAAGAACAGACATACTAGAGAGTAATGTGAACTTCCGGGAGTGTACGTTTAAGAATTTTCTTAAACTAAAAGATCAAGTACATGACTCGCGGGAGCACTATGCATATAGGTCCCGAATCAGCCAAGCCGAGTCATATAAGTTCAGGCGACCTGGATCCGTCATGCACTAGGCCGGTCATATAAATCATGATGTTCAAAGTCGGATAAGCGCTGCCTGCTACCTCCCGCTTTTTGGATATTTGGAATCACAGAATACCGCCCAAGCTCAATGGGCTGATATACCAAAGTATAATTGGACAAGTTCTTTTATACAACAGCGAATGTTGGCCAGCACTATCTCGGCACACTCAAGTGCTTCATGTCAGGGAAATGAAGATGCTTAAATGGATGTGCGACGTGACGCAGTCTAACCGCTTACAACACATTCATTCGAGGTAGTCTTGGGGTACGTCACGGATAAGCTCCAAAAGCGTCGCCTGAGATGTTATGGCCAATGGACTAACCTAATAGAAAAGACTGGCAACATACGGCAGGATTAATGCCAAGAAGAAGTTTCAAAGAGATGTTAACAACTGTATCATGTTACATAGTCTCTGATTTTTTAAATGTAAACAATGTAAAATGCCGGAATTTCTTGGAAACTTGAATTAAAAATCGGGCATGTTTTAATTTGTGTTTTAACTTAAAAATAGAAAATCCCGGATATTGTAAAAATCAAAACCGGGGTTTGAGATCAAAACAACATATATATTTGACTTTATTTTCGTTACCATAGCTTACGTACGGCATATTGTTTTTAGTCTTCTTCATCCTGGCTTTAATCCCGGCTATTGCCAGGGTCTGCCTTCCTGCTCAGCCTACTCCACTTTGCACGGTCTTCAACGTCCTCGGTGGTTAGACCATTGGCTCTCATGTCCTGCGTCACGACATCCAACCAGCGCTTTCTTGGGCGTCCGAGAGGTCTCGCTCCAGGGACTGACAGCAAGGCACTTGCATCCCACGTAGTTCTTAAGCCGGCGTGTAACGTGGCCAAACCATCTCAGCGGACGCTCTTGGAGCTTATCCGCTACGTCACGGACTCCAAGACTACCTCGACTGAACGTGTTGCGTATGCGGTCAGACCGCGTTACGCCGCACATCCACCTCAGCATCTACATTTCCGTGACGCGAAGCTCCTGAGTGTGCCGAGATAGTGTTGGCTAACATTCGCTGCCGTATAAAAGAACCGGTCGGATGATGCTCTTGTATATCAGACCTTTGAGTTTGGGCGGTATCCTGCGATCGCAGACCACACCAGTGACCTCCCGCCATTTAGCCCAGACAGCGCTTATCCCGTTATAGACATCGTGATCGATGCCTCCAGACTCGTGCATAACGGATCCAAGGCACCTGAAATTTTCCGACTTAACGGCTGGTTCAGGACCGATATGGATAGTGCCCGAGTCCGGGCTCCCGCAAGCCATGTACACGGTCTTCGACACATTTAGTCTAAGACCGCCGTTCTCAAGCGTACCCTTCCACAGATTCACTTTACGCTCCAGCGTCTGTCGGTTCTCATCAATGAGTGCTATATCATCGGCATACATCAGCCATGGAGGCTGGTCTTGGATGTTAGCCGAGACAGTATCAAGCACCACATTGAACAAGAACGGACTATGAGCCGAGCCCTGGTTAACCCCTAATGTAATCTGGAAGGGCTTAGTGTCGCCAACAGCAGTTCTAACCATAGAAGCGGAATCGTGGTACATGTCTCTGATATTGTTTTTTGTATATTCTTGAAAAAATATAAAGAGAAAAATACATAGTTTTTACGAATTCTTTACAATCAAAACCTTCAACTTCAGGTTCCGTATGTTTTAAGGAATAAAAGGAGCCCTTATAATATCACTTTGTTGCCAGTTCGTCTGTCTGTCAAAACCTTTATCTCAGGAACGCTTGGGAGATATCCGAGTTGAAATTCAAACGTTATACCTGAGTATATGGTTTAGAGACCACAGATCTGAATCTATGGTCTCTTGATTTCCTTAAAAATAAAATTCTACATTTACTTAAAAAAAAGATATGGCCGTTTATATCATAAATATACGTATTTCGACACTATAAAGGAAATCAAAATTAATAAGGTACTTTCGGTTGACCTAGAATAATTTCAGCTAGCAGATGCTATATATGTAGGTAGTTCATGAAAAGATTTGAAAATTGTTTGTGGTTCAATTGTTAACAATAATAGCGTTAGATCGGGGGCAAAATTTGATATTAAAGGCGCTATTCCTATACCAGATGGCTCGCCGTGTAAAAATTTTATTCCTAAACAGGTGCCACAAATTCACGAACTTAGAAGCAGAGTTAAATTTTATGACAAATTAGGGTTCAAACAAGAGGTCTACAAATAATTTAATATAAAAACTAAACTTAAGTTAAAACACATTAAATTACTGACAAAAGACCCACTTTGATCAAACTAAAATTTACTAGTTCATATAACGTTCAATAATATATTTAAAATATTGTAAAATTATAAGAGCCTTAAGATGCCGAAACAGAGTACTCTTATCTTACTTTTATTACACTATAGGACTTGCTCAAGGACTGAATTATGGCTTTTTAAGTATCATCTGCCATTTTTAAATTGATTTAAGAATATTTGGGTGCAATCTTATTATGCACTATCTTCATAGAGGGAGAAAAAAAAATATATGGAATTTAAAAAAATCATTTATTAATAACGAAGATAGATCTTGAATTCAAATTCGTGGGTAGAACCTTCTTTATTTAAAAGAAGCACGATAAATGCCTGAAAAGAATAAGATATCGAAGCCCACATAATATGACCAATGTTACTTCAGGTGTGTCCATCTTGAATGCTAATTTAAATTATATGTAAAAAATTATATTAGACCATTATTTACTTACCATCAGGACTGAATCTGACCGTGTATGAACAGCGAACAATGTAAATTTTGGAAATATATAAAGAAATATTAAAATAATAAAGGCTTAATAATACTCACAAGTGTGTCCTCACAAAGTCTGCATGTCGATCAAGTAATAACTAATTTATATAATTATTTAAAAAAAAATTTATATAACTAATTTATATACTTACCATTTATAGTTATTGTAAGGGTAAAGGATGCTTCTAAAATAGTCAATTTTAGAAGTTGCTGCTATACTGAAAAACTACAATTCTAATTCTGTAATTTGCTGGACATCTGGACTAATTAAAGTACTAACAACGAAACCTAAAGTACGAACGAGATAGTGCAATGAAAAAAATGAAATTTGAATCATCCATATCATATTTTTCCTTATTGTAACCAATTTTAATGATTACTTAAAAAACCTTCGAATACATATATGCAAAATTTCCTGGAACTTTTCCTTGGAAAATGATTTTGCTGTTTGAATTGCATTACTTTTATAAGTTTATTTAATAGCGCCTTTTAAAAGGTGCTCCAGTTTTCCAATTCTCCCTTCTACCGTAACCCCTTCCCCGTCCAGAGTTGGGCCCCGAGTAACGCCCAGTATTAGGTCTTGTATAATTTAGTCGTGAGCTATATTTGCCCGAAGGTGGTGTATACATTTTAAGGTTTCTATCGCCACTTCGAGAACGTTTTTCGGGAGATTTGTGTTCACCATTTTCAAAAGTTATGGGGCGGTGCCTCTTTGAACCTGGCGACAGTTTCTCTTTTTCTTCCGTCTCATTGGCTGGTGAAATCTGAAAAATAAAATATGTCAAAATTACCATGACATTTTTTATATTTTTATAGAAATCAATTTTCATAATTGGTAAAATAGTTTGAATAAACAATAAAAAGTAAGATTCTCCATTTTCTCTCCAGATTCTCAATTTATTCAAAACTAATGCTCCATGCTGTTTTAGAGAACATAAAGTATATCTTTTCTTAAAACATAAATAGGTAGTTAAACATACATCTTTCTGAGCCTTTTTGGACTGAAATGATAGTTGCACTCGGCTCTTGAAGCTGGGTGGAGTTCTGAATATGTCCCTTATTAAGGTGTTGATATTTGATGTTGTTTTTAATGCTGCTATTTTCAGTTTGTTCTCCTCTGTGTTGGCCTCCTCACGTTTCTTTCCCTGTGGAAGTTAATATGTAATATACATCTGTTTTTTGTTTTTAAATTATATGTATACATATAGTAAAATTGTAACTGATAGCAGTCTGCACGTGGAAGATATGTGAAAGTACCTATTATTGTTCACATTTATCAATTTAATAAAGTTCTCTTGAGATGATTCAATGCTGCACTTTGTGCTTGTTTAGTAAAGAAATGGAAATCATTTTAATTTCAATAAGTCCAGACCAATATGAACTACAGTGTAAGCAAGATAGAATAGCTATAACAGAATAGAATTATAACAATACCTGTGTAACTTCTTTTAGTTTTTTAATATATCCTTGAGTGAGTCTTGCAGTGTATTGTAATCTGAGACGCAATGATTTTAATCGTGCAGCATCAGCTCCAAGGGCTTCTGGAGCTTTCCTGCATAAAGAGTGAAGGGCAAATAATGCACATTCTACATGTGAAAATTGTAAAGAAGGTGCCATCTTAGCATCATCAGGTTTACTTTCAGTTTCTTCTTTAGTTGCATTTTCATCTTCGATGGGTGCCTCTGGTAAATAATTCTAAAAATAATAAAAAATATATACATATATTACTATATCTTAATTTGATATGTCCTCTGCTTTAAGGTTGCCTGGCAGAAATTGCTATTAAGCAATAAGGCCGCCTTTTGTACACTTATATATTTTTATTGTATTTTTTTTCTCTTGTGTGTGCAATAAAAAATTATTATTATTATTATATTGATACTCTGTTGTTAAAATATTTTTAGGTTTCATAAGTTTTGACATGAAATTACATATTTATCAATTTTCTTAGTTTTTAGGATACTACTTCTCTTCATGTAATAAACTAAATTCAGGGCTGCTCTACAACAACTGAAATGGAAGTGCTGGCCATTTAGCTAAAAGTTACCAGGGTAACATGTGGGCACTACACACGAAAAGATGGATTATGCATAAAGTCTAAAATATAAACATTGTGCAAAATAATACTGTACATGTCTCTTGCATACTTGTATAGTAGAGAAATCAGAAAGAATATAGTGTAATACACTACATTCTCTACTTCAGTAATGGGACTCAATGAAATGAAAATATTGCACTCCCCTAAGTGCTAATCAAACTCACAACCATCCCATTAGTCATGCTATTCTGCACTCACTGTACAATAATATTATGTGAATTGTAATAGAACTTACCAATAATACAGCATACACAATATTAACTTTATCTTCAACTTTTTCTAATTCACCACAATGTTCTGTAATTTCAGCAAAAGTCTTTAAAAGTTCCAATTTCAGATCAGTTCCCCCACCAGTTGCCGCAATGTCATTCCATTTTTGGAGAACATGGTCACAGAATATATTTACAAATTGTGTAGAATCCACTTGAGCCTAAAATTACAAAAATTTCATAAATATAAGTGTCATACATTTAATTTATAATATTATAAACTTGTTTTGAAGTAAAATGGAAAAAGAAGGCACAAATAGGCATCATAGGCACAAATCATAATTTTTTTCTTTTAATATATTAAATTATTTAATTTTTCATTCAGAACCAGAGGGCAGCGCATAAATAACAAATTACACTTCTTAGTAGGTGAAATAAAAAAAAAGTGACATTGTCTGCAATTTGATGATTCGAAAATGCTTACTATGAATGAATGTCTTATTGAATACAAATTACAAACAATATTTATTACTGAATAGTATTAAGTCACATTGCACTGCAATGATATGATTATTATTGTTTGTGTAATAAACTTTTAGCTTTAAATTAAGTACTTACCGTAAAAAATGGCAAAGCATGTTGTGTGCATTGAATTAATCTGTCAACATATTCCGGATCCTCTGGGTGCCAATCTTCCGGTGTAAACGCCAAAGCTGCTATGAGTTGAGTTAGCTCCTTCTTTCCTGCTGGAGTTTTCCCCAATCTTGACCATGTCAATAAATCCATTATATGTTCAAATTCTTCAGCAACAGAATCCTAAAAATATTGTATTTATTAATAAATATTAAACTTATAATCCTTTTCAATAAGTTCATACATGAGTGGCTAATGCCTGCCTCATTAGGCTGCAATGTTGCACTAGGTGGAGAGTACCATCAAAAATGTTGAAAAATCATATATTTTTAATAAAAACATTGTACAGTATTAATTATATCAGTTATAATATAATTAATACTGTACAATTCTTTTATTGATTATTAACATCTAGTTTGTTCTGTGATTATAGCATTTGGAATGTGGCAGTTGAGCATCATTTATCAACACAACTATAATTCAAATCCATCACAAGTCAATGTGGATGTTGTTTAAAGATGAAGTGAATATTTTTAGTGTTAATTGGTTAATTGCACTTCTTTTAAAGAAAGTCATAGCTTGTATTCACAAAAAATACATTAATAACACCTGTTACTGGACCTTCTTCAAGAATCATTGTGTTGTCAAAGGTTCTAGCCTTTGTGTTCTCGCAACATATACATATCTTATTTCTTATTTTTCATCATTCACTCTCAACAAGTCCAAACCACTTGAACACATTCTTTACTTATTCTTACTGTAACATCTTTGCTAGTACCCTGATATTCCATTATAAAACTTATCTCAACTTGATAGGATATGCAAAGTCAGCCTATTTTAATTATGTTTACATATCCTATAAAGAGATTACATCTCCACAGAATTTTTCTTTTTTAAATTGTTCTTCATATGTCAATATCAGCAAATTGTTTTAGTACAAGCACTGCATTATGTAAGGTCAAATATGCATGTATGCTGAACAACAGCAATTTCATTAATTTCATTGCCATTCATTATTCAATTTTCAAACATTGCATGTTGACTGACAGAATTCACTACTGTGCTATCTTTTAATGCCAGAGCATCAGTATTGAACCCACAACCATCACATTTACAGTCATGCTGATTCATGACTTTGGTAATTGCAATGAAAAGCTTTTAAGTGCAGTTCTTTAATTGTGAGAAACAAAAATTAAACCACCTGAGAAGACTTGTTAAGTGTTTTTATGAGAATATCTAACTAATGTTATATGGTGTTCTACAGTATGAGCATAGAGTTCCTACATTTTAAACAGTTTACTGTCTTAAATCCCGCTCAATGTAGATTCGATTCTCTATTGTAAAATGCCTTGAAAGATAATAAATGATGGGTAGCCAAATCAGGGACACAAAAAGTGATTATACATAATAATATTCTCAAGTGGCCCTTGACTACATAATCTTTGAATTAACTATAACACTACTCTAGAATTAAAAAGAAACACTGTACCTGTAAAATTTTCTTTCCTTCAGCTATAATAACGTCTTCGGCTTCTTTATCAATGATTTCTCTTCCTAATAACTTGACTTTAGTGGCCAAAAACTTTATACATCTTTCTCTGACCATTTCATTAGGCACTTCACTATCGGTACTTTGATGAATTTGAGAAAAAAGGCCTGTTAAGGTACCTTTGGGGTCATTTTTAAGGATTGTCACTAAAGAGTTTGTTACAATATTAATTTCACTCATATCTTCAGACTGTAATAATTGGGCTAATATATCAGCAATCCTAGTTGTGTGTTCTTTATTATTTTTACACATTGAAGGTAAATCTTTTATAGCTTGTTTACGAATCTGAAATATTTTTATAAATGAAATATGAAAATTTGTTTGCATAAATAAATTGTGAAGCATATAGTGAGAATGATAAATATAATAAAATTACCGCCACGTCATCATCTTCACAAAGATCAAACTGAGCTTCAATAGCTTGGTCAGCTAACTTTGGAAAACTATTAAAGAATTTTGCAATAAATTGTGATGCTAAACGTTTTTCTTTGTCGGAACCTTTAACGGCAGCAAGTATTTCCCGATATTCTTTATCATGCTGTAAAATATAAATAATTTTTATTTCTTAGTATTTCATTAAAAGAACAAGAAGTAACATAATTGTTCTAGAAAATTAGGTATGAGGTTACCTTAGAAATGTCATCCTTGGCATCAGCGAGAATGCCGTAGTTTTGATACAATTTTTCTATATTATCAGAAGACATTTTAAACTTTTTTACTTTAGCTTTTTAGTAAGTTATAATTTTTATAATATTCACCACGCTTCGAAAGACTCACTGTTTAAGGACGCCAACGCTCACTATATCCACTTCAAAATGTTCATAGCACAGAAAACATTTAGACGCTTGGAAAGTAAATCTAACAGGCAACAGCTAAAATATAAATTAAATATAAAAAAATGAATATTTCGATCAGTGTTGCCAGCCTCGAGAAAGCAAAACATAGCATATAGAACTTAAAAAGACAGTAGAAAACAGTAAAATATAATAAAAATTATACAACTTCTTTCAGATTTATAAAGACTATAAAGTTGAAGAATGAAAATGTCTAACTCAAATATTGTCAATTTTATCAAAACAATTAATCTTATTAACATTTTCAATTTCGCGGCTTTCACCTAGTAAAGTTTTTAGACATAAAAAACTCTAACGTTATAAGATGGTTTCGTTGTTCGTTTGTTTTTATGTCTGTCAAGACTGTTTATCTGAAGATTGAGTATTGGATAGGTGAAATAAATATTAAATAAACAGGTTTACGGTCTCTTAGAGATCAGAAATTGAAATTTTGTATGAAATTCACTGCGTGCAATCCCTCTAGGGTCTTTCTACTTCTACCTTAGACCTACAATTATGAAATTTGACTAAAAGTACTAAGAGAACTCACAATACAAACGAAGAAATGAAATGAGTGTAAACTTATACATATTTGTGAACTTTAAGATGCAAAGTTCCTATTGACCTACAATCTTAATTATTTTACGCATTGCGAAAAAACAGTAGATATGAGGACTTAATCAGAAAACAGGGATACCAAGGCAAAAACAGTGAATGTACTGTTCAAAAGAGTAGGGTTGGTAGCACTGATTTCGATAGTTGTGCACAGCACAGATTATAATTTATGTTGTTGTAGGTAACATCACAAAAAGCCAGTGCGAATAACGGAAGCGAATGAGAATCGAGTAACAATCTTTATAATATATAATAATGTGTAATGTATATATTGTAGAGTCATTATAATAAAAATTATATATATACAAAATGAACAGGTAATATTTTTATTGTAAAAAAATAATGCTTACCCTATGAGATCTTACGATATACGACATATGATAGATTTCCAGTGTTATGTTAAGTTATTGGCTAATTTAAGCGGGTCATCCGATATGACAGCCTGTTTTTTAGGATTTTCTTTTAACGTACAGTAAATAGATAGAGCTTTATTAAGTTTATTATAATTTATTAAATTATTTTGACAGTATCAATATAAATTTGTAGTTATAAATATGAGTTGCAGCATTCTGAAAATCCGTCTTGAACAATGGGCTCGTACTTCCTCCACGATTCCGGTTGATTAGCTTATCAGAAACAAAAAAAGCAAACGGCGTTTTTATCTGTGAGCCTTAATGCACGGAATGAGCTATCATGAAATGAATATACCAAAAATTGGATTTTTGGTAGACATTTGAAAACAAAATCGCGAATTTAGCGTTTTTTTTTGTTTTTTTGCTTTAAAAATAGACATTTTGGGACTTTTTGAAGTTCGATAGTTCATTCCATGCGTTTAGTTAGGGGAAGGCCGGGCAAAGTGAACACCCCAGGCAAAGCGAATAGTCCCCACTACTTCTAAATTATTCGTTCGACGGCCATCACGGCACCGTGGTGGCGTTCTGCCATCTTGATTTAGTACGCGGCAAATACTAAAGCAGTACAGGTACAGGTACAGGTTACAGGTACAGGT
>DWGR01004979.1:0-10691 GCA_018247715.1 Heliconius burneyi
TTATATAGTGAAAGATTTAATTCGTATAAATGACCTGGATGCGACAAACTTTGTAAAAGTTGAGGAAGTTAAGTACTCCTTTTACATGGAGTTTAGTGCTCATTTCGCCTATTAGATAGTTCAAAATTTAAAATTTTATTTATTTTTGCTTCACACTGTGTCCCGCAGATAGCAGGGTAAGCAAAGGGAACCTGAGAACCTTGTGTTAAGTACAATCCGTTCCGACAAACACACACTTGTTCCCCATTTTCCCCCGAATTCTAGGAGCGTTGTCTGTTAAATGGCAGAACTTAAGTTCAAAAAATGATGAAAAGTTTAAGTAAATTTAAAAGTAAATGTAAGTTTAATTAAATTTGGTTTCCTCGAAAAGGAATCAAACCTATAACCTGTTGCATTTACAGTAACACTCTTTTGCCTCACGCGTTGTGCACTAGATTATAGAAATTCAAAATTCAAATTCAAATAATTTTATTCAGAATAAGAAGTTACATGCTTCATATTTTGAACGTCAAATAATCTACTACCAGTTTACTAAAGTTAATGCCTCAGATCTGAGAAGAACCGGCGCAAGACGCTTTATTTTTTAGTCAATTTTATACAATATTTAATTATTTGTGACAATGATACCTTTGAAACAGGCTGGAGCGAGCATTTCGTTCCCAACGTGTGTTATCATTTATAAACTCATTAATTTGGTAATAACCTTTGACAAACAAACGTCTCTTTACAACTTTTTTGAATCGTGATACAGGAAATTCTCTGACGTATTCTGGGATCCTATTGTAAAAGCGTACACATTGTCCCATAAAAGCATTAAGAGAATGCAATCGAGTCACTGGTGCACTAAGTTTAAACCTATTTTTAGTATTAATATTATGAACATCACCAATTTTGGTACAACCATTAATATTGTTAGCATACATTACATTTTCAAAAAAAAATTGAGATGCAACTGTCAATATATTGATTTCTTTAAACTTTTGCCTTAAGGAGTATTTAGGGCCTAAATAAGATTGCACGAATAGCTCGCTTCTGCAGCATTACCCCAAAGTAAGATCCCATAGGACTGTGGAATACTACATACTGTGGAAGTAACTGAAGTAAACAAGTCGAGCCGTTTCCACGTCAGTTAATAATCTAATTTTCTTGACCGCGAAAGATGCTGAGCCAAGTCTATTCGCCAATCCATCCACTGTAATTTGGAGTCTATGGTGATACCGAGAAATACCTTAGAATCGATAGGATCTACGGGTTCAGCAATTAGGCTTTAACAGTTTTTGTGTTAGGTGTTCTAAAAATCATGCATTTAGTTTTCATAATATTCAATAGAAAGTTATTAACACTGAACCAATGTACTACTTTCGAGAGAGCATTGAGCATTTGTATCGTCATATACGAGTTGTCGTCTTTTTATTTTAAAAATCAAAGAAGTGTCATCAGCAAACAACACTATTTCATAGTTCATTCGTAACGTAAACGTTCATAGTGAAAATTACCTCCTCTAAATATATAAATTGAAAATGTACACGGTAGATATGTATAGTTTTAATAAATAGAATAAGATTTCTATTAAAATTATACAAAACTTGACTTTTAAATATATGTTTGTACTCGTATATTATATATGAAAGAAATATTTGTAGAGACCGTCTTAGCGCAGGGGCATAAGGGTGTAACTGTTACACGATGGAATTATTTTTATTAATATTTTAATATTAGAGTCGTTTTTTTCCTTTATTTGTATAGTAAGGTCTCACGTTGTGCCAAATTTCATAACTCCCGTCCACGGGAGATACCCCATAAATCTGATTACACACGGCGAATTTCATACAAAATGAAGCAAAATTGATGCAGAAATTCTTTCACTGCGTTTACTTAGAAGCTTGATGTTTTCTAAACGAACCTTAAACATTTAATGTAAATTTCAGTTTAATAATATAATAATCTCGAGATAAATGGTCTTTACAGACGGACAAAAGGCCATCAAAGTGATCCTATAAAAGATCCTCCGTTTTACCTTTTGAAATATGGAAACCTAAAGACTGTTTAAAATTTTAAACATGATCTTACTACCGAATGAAAAAAGAACCTACAACCATCCTGTCACGTCACGTGCCATGACAACCTTCATTTGAATACACCTGTTAAAATTTCTTATGGAAAGTGTAATATAAACAAACGAGTGACTACTAATTGGAAAAGGTATGTGCCAATAAGGCGCACTTCGAAATATCGAATTTCTCGACAGAGGAGTTAAAATTTAATTTTATCGAATTTATTAAGCATTTTCCTCATGGCGTTATATTTCAGAGATTTGTGTAATGCTAACGAGAACCAATAAACATACGAGTATCAGACAGTTCGTCTATAGAATTTTAGTATTCTATGTAAGGATTTATGTTTATTTTTAACCGACTTCTATTAAAGTAGGTTATCAATTCGATTGTATTTTTTTATGTTTGTTACCTCAGAACTTTTGACTGGGTGAACCGATTTTGATAATTTGAACCAATTTATACTGACTTAACTTGGTATCTTTCTAACAATGTTATCCATGAGAAAATTACATAAATATTAAATGTGCATTAAATATGCGCGCGACTTATAACTGAATATCCTGCCAACAGATTTCGATTATTCTTTTTTATCGGAAATAATATACACTTAAAAGATAGTTTGATGAAAGTTTAGTTAGGTTCTGATTATGGGATGCGGTGGAAATTGAAGTAATCAGGTTTTTTTGTTAAAATTTATAATTATGTTTGTTACAGTGGTAATCATTTCCACTCGGAGGAGTGATTATCATTAAGATAAATATTATAATTTATCCGCTCTGGTAGAAAGATTTTGGCGTTGAATTACGCCACTCGACACGTAAAGTGTGGAAAATTGAATGGAAAATAGGGAACGGTATCGGTAACGGTATCTCCACGGTATGCCCCTCCCCCCTTGTCTGCTTGTCCCTATTATGCCAGATAAACCATATTGATTATTGAAGGAATCTTTCCGATATTTTCCACCGTAAAAAATCTAATTTAACATTCAATTACCATAACAATATATATGGTTACTCAAATATTTATACAGGACTAGCGTGCCGAATTTATTCAATCAAGAAGTCATTAAAGGCACTTATCAATATTCAAACGGTATATACTTTTTTTATCCACTTCGTCTCCTTTTCTGTATTTTTCAGCTTGTTTATTAATTGTAGAAATTACTCCAATGTAAGTGGCTTCTTGAATATTTACGTGGATAATGACGTCGAACATATACAAAAAACATGAGTACCTATTATTGGAGATCATTTTTATATATTCTTAATGTTCTTATTGACATTATTATAACTGACAGATATACGAATACCTTCCCAGAGGAAATGACAAATTATGTTCCCCGAGTAGCGCTCGAGTCCATAACCATTGCGTTTAATTTGACATTTTCCAGTGTGCCTCGGTTGCCTAACAATATAATTAATATTTGTTTTATAGAAAAAGACATGGCAAACGAGTGTACAGGTCACCTAATGGTAAGTGATTACCGCCGCCCACTATTAGGCGTACCACCAGAGGAGCTACTAGGACGGAGACGCCGGAGCCCGGCATTACCTAATATAATGCGAAACGCAGTGGCACAGAGCCACTACATCACGCCGCTTTCAAATACCGGGGGTGGTAATACCAGTACCAGGGTGATACTATTCTAAGCCAGGAACACACGGCTAATATTACGTATAAATTAATTAACATTAATACATTAATAATTAACAATAATATTAATACTATCGTTCCGCAGCGACAATGCGTCTGACCGTAAAAGCGACGGTTGTGGGTTCATTTTTTACTCTGTTGTTAAATTATTGTCGCTCAGGCAACAAGACCAATTGCGAGATTGAGTTCCTCTTCTCACCACGGAATGTCTCGAAATTGTTGCCCATTTTTTGACCCAAAAATCGGGAAAGTCGTGCCTAGACACCAGATTCCCTCTGCCTACCCCGGTATAAGCAAAATACAGCGTGAAGCTAATTCATTTTATGTTTAACTATAATGTCCCTATTACTTAGAAAGTATAAATTTTCTATTCATAACACAATTGCGTTGTGCAATTCAATATATAATTCCGCATATATTTTAAATCCATACTTAGAAAGCTGACATTACCTTTGTTCTTCTGATCACGATAATCCTACAGCGCTTATAAAATATGCACTTTTTAATAAATATGTTAATCCCACAGAGTTCTGAGAAAAAGAATTTATAAGAATGTAGAATGGAGACTTATGTATATAGGAGGAATACTTATAATTAAACAACCGGTGTAGTCAGAGTCGGACTCGCCCAGCAACGGTTCCGTACTGATTTCAGTATATTGTCAACGGGAGGAACAACTTATAAAAGTTAACCAACCTAAGCTTGCGGGCGCATGCAGTCGCATGCAAAAAATTACAATTATAAGTTTGTAATAGTTTATATCTGTAATATAAATTTATAATTCTACATTTTTTCGGAATTCTTCCGTTATGTACTGTAAATCCTTACTTTTTGCCAAATTTCATAATAATACTGGACATACCCTGCAGGATTTCATTATGCAGAGAATAAAATTGATAAACTACAACTTGCTGCTTATTTCAAATATGAATTTGTAATTATAATTTTTTCTATGGAATACGAATAAATATTAATCTCTTGATTTGTATTGTAAAATCTCACTCACCTCAATTTTAAAAGAAATAAAATGGCATGAAGCTAACATGAAAGATAAATTTAAGCTTGACGTTTACATCAGGAACAGGGAACGGAAGGAAACAGAGATGTAATATTTTAATAGCGCTGTCATCTAAATTGTTCTGAATCCAAGGACCGTAAATTTGATCGTAAATAAACTATTAACCTCGAATTACTGGCTCATAATTTCTACCCTGGAACCGCAAATTGTGACTATACGTGAAAAGTGATGTACTCCCACACTCCCCAGATAACACATTAGCAGGTTATTTATATTTACTTAATACATTTTTTCATTTTAATATATATTGTCTGTATAAAAACTAAAAAATAAAATAATAATATATTTTCGCGAAAAACTAAGTTGTTATTTTATTTGGAAATTTATTTTATTTAGCAGGAGATTATTCTTTTTCCAAATAAAATATTAAAAGCAAATAATCTGTCTTTAACCGAGACAACACTCATAAAATGTTTTATTATGATTTTATGGCGTTTTCATAGTATTTTTAATAACTGTACACATGAAAACGGAAAAATAATAAATCAATCAATATATTTTCATTAATGCCGTCTGAAGGTCGAACCACGAATAGCCTTTATCGGTAACCGACAAAAATATTAATCATTCATCAGCCTTGAATTTTTATTTACAGGAATTGACTTCTGTACAGCAAGCACGCTTGCAGGCGCTAGCGGGGTAGGGTAGGAAGCACTTAATTGATTTACTTTTAAACTTTAGTCTTAGCAGGAAAACACAGGAAAGCCAATTATGGATGATTGTTTGTCTTTAATTTATTAGACTGGGATTTATGTCCAATAGTCGGTGGCACTGTCAGGCATGGGCGCAGGAAATAGGAGAGGCCGGGTGGTCCGTGCCCATCCCAGAATGGTTTTGTGTCTACACCAGAAAATCTTTTCGAAAGTTGAGTCCAGCCTGGATTATAGTTGCATTTAAATATTTATGTAACATATAGAGATCATTTGTTTTTTCTATCTTCGAAAATTTATATCCTTAAAAACAAAAACAAAAACGAATCAACACATGAAAATCAATATTTTTCCTTGATTATTTAGACCACATATCATCACCTAATTATAAGATTAATATTGATGTAAGATAGCAGGAACGTAATATAAATAAATTATATTTAGAAATGTAATAAAAAGTATTTTTAAAGTATTTTTTTTAAAAGATTAAAATTTATAAAACGTAGACACTGGACAAATACTAAATCGCAATTGTAAATTTCAATTAAGATTTTCTGAACCAAACTTTATATACATTTCAACTTTATATTCATTATGACTTACGAGACACTTTAATTTTCAGTTTGATTATCGTTAATAGTTTCAAGAAATCGTAATTAATTACTTATTTAAGTAGTTAAATATTATTGTGAAGATACTTTAGGCCAGTCGTGACAAACAGAAACAAGCGTGGGATCCTAACCGGGACAAGTTATGGGCCCGATTCCCAAGAATGCCAATTAAATATTTAATATTTTTATGTTCACTCTTTGAACGTGGAGATGCGATCTCTTCGTCGGATATTCGGAGTCAGCTTAGCTGATCCAATGAAGAGATATGCAGAATGACAGGTACTAGCGAGGATGTGACAGTGATATTGAAGAAAAACGTGCTCAGCTAGTTTGGCCACTTCGAACGAATTAGTGATGAAAGAATAGCAAAAAAGATTTATGATGGAAAAGTGAGTTGTAAGAAAGGGAGTGGGAGACCTCGGTTGACCTTCGAAAATACAGTATCAAAGATACTGGAGGAAGGTCACGTAAAAGGCACGAGGACCCCCCGAAGGGCATGTATGAAGAGGTTGATGACAGTGGACGAGGCGAAAGAGGTATGTAGAGACCGTAGCAGTTGGCGCTCCGTTCTCTCTGACTACCCCGTAAGCTTAAGTTCACTCTTTGCTCTAAACAGAGCACGGTGTCGAGTTCCGCCACTCAAGACACAATATCTCCATCTCCAGAACAGAAACGAACACTTGTTGCTTGGTGTTACATAAATAGAATCGACTTAAGCTCGTTCCTAACTTAAAGTGTATGTGGTGACTTCGTGATTCAGGATATTATTAAACTGTCAGCCCCTATTACTTGATCCGCTATCATTCATTACAGTTACTATAAGTTCAATATCGGAGAAATTATAAGTACTTAAGTCGAAAGTTGGCCGGATAGCATAACCAGCATTTCCAATAAAGAGATAAGACTGAAAATTATTGAATTTGTAGCAATTATATTCATCCATTCGATTATTAGATAGAATGATTGATACAATCTATCTAAGATTTTAGAGTAAGTTCGTCTATTTTAGAGGCCGTCGTGGCGCTGCGGCACAAGGGTGTGACTGTAACGCGACAATTGTGAGTTCCATCCGCACTCGACGAAATGAATTATTATTTATTAATATATTCATTTCTTCGCTCTGTTACCAAGACAAAACCCCGGCGTTCAGTTCCGCCACTTAACACGCAATACCTCGTAAAATTCAACGGAAAGTATATTCTTATTTCTTTAAGACATTTTATCATTTTAATTAAGTATATATTTTTAAACAAATATATAGTTAAAAAATATTGCCTTGTTACTTTAAGAGGCTGCTATATTAATTTCACTGACCTGGATTTTCAAAAACTTACTAAAGTAAGCGAAACAAGCCTAACTTGTATGTTACATCTAAATATTATAACTATGACCAATAAAGTGTTTTTATATCATATGGTATACAGATAAAACAGAAATATATAAATGCAACAGATATCTACATTTAAATCTCAATCGTGAGAATGTACTCGTCGAGGAAAAGAGTAATCCCCGTATACGAGTATAATCCAGTAGGTTTTTGTAACTTAGAAATATAAAAGAGTTAACAGTAATTTTTTTTTATTAAAAAAGTGAATGGGCCAAAAAAAGATAGTTAATATAACCTGTATTTCTTCGGTTTTTTCGTAGGTTACAAATTGCAAGAAAGAGAAGACCAAGAAGTAGAAGAACTATTTTCACAACAATAACCTTTTGTGTCTAGTCTTCTTTCTTCTTTCTTTCTTTCTTCTAAATGGTCTTCTTGTTCTTCTATATACATAAAGCCAAAAAATGTGCCATCTTTGTACATAAAGATTCCCTACGAAGACTGTAAGAAAATATATAAAAAATATTCATAATGTTGAAAATCTTACGAGTTGAATCTGTCACGAAACTCCAGTTAAAAAATATCACCATTGCGTACCGAACCAGTTTAATTATGCAGAAACACGTAACTATCACTTTTCACTCCATTTTGTACTCGAGGATATTTTTAGAGCCAATTATTTTTTTTGAGCTTCACGCTGAATTCCGACAGTAACAAAGCAAGCAGAAGGAGAGCCTAGTGTTTAGAAATTCCGCTTCCTAAACTCAGCCGAATTAAATTCGATTAGATTCTAGGCATTACGTGTCGTGTGGCGGAACTGAACACCGCGCTTTGCCTCGAAATATTTCATTTCTTCGAGTGGCAATCGAATTCACAACCTACTCCGTTTACAGTCCTGCTCTACAACCCGCCTTTAGTTTATTAATTTTTAATTTACAATTTCAACATGATACATATTTTGAATATCATTACAATACTATTAAATAAAAACAAAACAAATGTCCTTTGCTTTTGTCACTTACATAAACAAAAACAAGAGTTAAGGTGACTTGCTTACAATAACATGTTTTTGAACTCGATTTAATATATCAGTGTGTGTTCCCGACGCGCTGTCTTACACAAGTCGACATGATAAGCTTTCAATGGAAACTAATGCGTTACGAATGTCCTACACAAATGATTTAGCAAAGAAGAAGCTTTGTAAGAAATAACGTTTGAACTGATACAGATTTTAAAATTAAATCTTTTAATAAAACCATCGTTGGTACGCAATATGCTAAAGAAAGAGCATACTCTACAATAAAGAATTTCAATTGCATTTTATATTAAAAGAAAATAGCTTTGTTCGTATGTAATAGTGTTGTATCTACGTACTTTTTTATTAATCTTTTATTTAATTTATTTTAATCTTTGATTACTAATGTTATAATATTGAGGAAACATAACAATATAGTATAATTAATATATATGTGTGTCTGTAAATAGCTATGTGGTACTGACGTAACCTGAAAATAATAATATGTTAAGTGATAGGGGTCAAAACTGTGAAAGTCGCATCCTCTCATGACTCCATTACTGCAAGAACTTGAGACAGTAATTAAGTAAATGTATCGATCCGTTTCCATTAAGACACATCTGTTCCCCTCTTTCCGCTGAATTCTCGAGATGTTGCGTGTTGGGTGGTAGAACTCAATGCTGCACTTTGCCTGGTTACCAGAGCAAAGGAATGGAAATATTTAATTTCCCCGAAATTGAACCGATAGTCGTCGCGTGTTACAACCGCCAGTTTATACCCGACAATTTTTAATATAATTAACACGCGATATTTTTTTTATGGGAAAAGGACAAGGCAAACGAGTGTTCGGTTTACCTGATAGTAAGTGATCACCGCCGCCCACGACCCCGTGCAACACCAGAGGAGCTACAGGTGCGTTGTCGTTACAAGCCAGTACAATTTTAATATGTCTAACCTACTAGATTAATCCTACCAACTAATTCTCTGGGAACAATGTCAATTTTCTTCTTAGTCACGATGTTGACTGTTATATAAATAATTAAGTACTCGATAAAAACTCCTACAAAAACTAATACTTCACACATGTGATTCTTTTAACTACTTTTTAGGATAATCGTCTTCATGAAGTAAATATTACAATAAAAGATTTAAAAATACCAAAAATTTGGACTGAACTGGTAAGCTAGGTTCATGTGGGTCGTTTGTTTTTTAATTCTTTATTGCACAAAATTTAATACATAAAGAAAATGTACACTAGGCGGGCGCTAAAAATCATTTTCTACCAGCCAACCAAGTCATGTGGGAGAGTAAAATGAGTACGGTGTGCAAAAAGATATAAATACAATAAAATATCAATAATCAAAAAACGAAAATCGTTAATGCGGAAGACGTGCAAAAAAATAAAGAAATTATAAAATTTTGCTGAAAAGATAAAATTTTAAACACCTACTATATTATCTTTATGTTTCAAGCAAATAATAACTGTTAACAATTAAATATAGTGCTATCGATCTTTACTTATACAATGTGGCCTTTTTATTAAACGGTGTCGTTCCTAACTATCAAATACCATACTGTTGAATTGTGATACGCAATATTATATTTATATTTTTCTGTCTGGGCTGTACATAGTAGGGTAAGCAGAAAGAATTTGTGAACCTAGTGTTAAAACTCCATGCCCATTGAGACACTTGTGTTTCCCACTTTCTACTGAATTCTAAAGGCATTGCGTGTCGAGTGGCGGAACTCAATGCCGCGCTTTGCCTTATTTCCAAAGTGAAAAAATTTAAATATTAAATATTCATTTCCTCGAGCGGAAAATGAATCCACACTTGTGCTCCTGCGGGCAGTGTGGATGCAGACCACTGCTCTGGCCTGAATGTATAAATAACTCTGCAAAAAATAATCACTATGGGCTTAAAACCTATAGTGCATTTTTATTTAAGAGATGAAGCTATATGAAGTCTGTTTAAAGAGAACGTTAAAAATAAAATATCGACTACAAACATAATTTCAATTTATATATAGTCAGTCTTTTTATTAAAAAAAATTCAAATTACGATTTTTTTTGTGGTATTATAAAAAAATCACTTATTTGAGTAAAAACTACTCATAAAAGAGAATTCTTTATGCCGACCGGTGCTTGATGTTGACAAAAGTAAATACACACACACACATATATATATATTTTCAAATATCTAATATCAAACGACTGACACGCCCTCGTATCGCGTGAGCTTCACTCGTAAAATATCCTCGATTGAACCAATTGTGCATTTTCTTAATTTCATATTCAAATTTGA
>DWGR01004980.1:0-10689 GCA_018247715.1 Heliconius burneyi
AATCACTGAGGGTATGGCTGGCGTACGACCGACACTGCCCCGGGCCCTCGGCCTGCACTCATCAATCAAACGGTCTATTCTACCATTTGTTACTGTAATTCCTTAAGCCTTCGAGCTTTACTTGAAAGTCGACGATTATGTTGTGTTTTTTAGGAGATATAAGAAAAAACGTTTTTCTGATAGATATATATGTAAAAAAAATCAGCTTCACGCTTCATGCCGCACACAGCAGGCTTTTTTCCCCCACTATTTTGTCTTCATCTAAATGCCCTCGCGACTTGGGTGACTACGGGTGACAAATAGATTAAGATAGTTGGTTTACACTAGAGAGAGTTAGTTGGTAGACACTTGGCTTACACAGCAGGGTAGATAGAGCGAACATAGTATTAAAACACTCCGTTCCCCACTTTATGCCGAATTCTGAAGGCATTGCGTGTACGGCGGCAGAACTTAACGCCGTGCTTTGCCTCGACACCAGAGCGAAGAAATGGAAATATAAATGTAAATAAATATTTCACTTCCTTTCCGTTACAGTCACACCTTCAATCACCTCAATCTTCTCGGTCTTATCTATAGATATAAATGTATAGATAAGAATAATGTCTCTATCATCTATTCTACTTTAGTGCTTGGGAAACAGTATCTTAACACTAGGTTCCCTCCACTTAATCTGCAATATGCGGGATACCATGTTATAATATTAATATTAAAATATTTTTATCTACCCGCTCCTATAATAAATAGTACGATGTTGAAGCCCCAAACTACATAATGTTTTTTAATAACCCACAACCTTAGCATTTACAGTCAGATGCTGTCCACTACGCCATGACGGCGATGTTAAATTTTTGTTTTACAAAAGTTATCAGAAACCGACATCGTTTGTAGAGAATCAAAAATCATAAATTACATCAGAATCCTTTACCTCATTGCATTTGACATGCAAAAGAAAAAAACATTAACATAATGAATCGATGTTGTTCCAATCGACCAATGAGAGAGCTTCACTTCAATTCGGTGGGTCATAGTGTTGTCCTTATCTTGACAAATACTTCTATTGTAAGGCTAGAAAGAGAGAAAAGCTGTAGTGATGTGTCACTTTGCTTTACATAAACACAAAAATAGATTTTTTTAATAATCGATTTTTTTTAATAAAATATTTTAAATGCCCGAGGAAACTTTGTCCAAAGCCACCAACGTGTTTTAATAGGCGTAGGCTACAGCATATTCTTATGACTTTCTTAAATTTATGGTATATCTAACATATATTTTTTTAATGTAAACGAGTAGTTCTTGAGATATGCGCGTTCAACCAAACACACTCTTTAGCTTTATTTATTTAATATAGAAATTTAGTTTACTTTAAAACAATGTTTTATATTTAAGCCTGTGACCTTCGAAAAGGAATAATTTTCTAATCCCAATCTTCATGGCATTCATCATCCGCAATAAATCTAAAACTTTTGTTAATGTTATTTTTTTTCCATTTATTATGAAGAGATTTTCACGAGTCTAAAATAACCTACAATTCGAATTGCCTTTGCGGTTTACCAGATGAAGTAGGGTGACCAAGTATGTATTAATTTATATATATATATGTATATTTATATGTCTATTGTAAGACAATTGTCAGTGTGACAGTATTTGACAGAAAATAAAATAATAATACTAATAAAGTGTACGAATCGTGTAAAATGTGAAAAAGGAACAATAAATTGTGGCTATTAAGTACTATCTTATACTTTTCTCCTGACATGTTAACATTTGTTTATATTAGAGCGAGGAAATAAAGTATCATTAGGTACTTATCATTCATGTCTTCTTGCATAGCGTTTTTCTTTACTCTTTAACCTACCTGTAAGCCATTTTTATTTTTTACCACTCAGTAACATAGTACATCAAAATATAATATTATATATTTTTCTCAGCAAAATGTGGGAATAAAGTTCCCTGTCCCTGCAAATACGGCATGAAGCTAAAAAAAAAAGTTTTCCAAGCCCAACACAAAAATCCCAGTACACCTCTATAACATATGCACCCTACTCACATTCACCCCGTTCAATACATCAAGCCGCGTGAGAACTGAACAGAATCGAACCCCCTATAATCAACCAATCGCACCGCAATTAGTACTGGACATTCGAATGTATGTAATGTATGTACCTACATATGTATACGTGGAGTGGTAATTAAAACGGACAGATTGACATTACGCTTTTATGTATATATATAGATACTTAGGGAGAGGTCACATTTATAAATTTCATTTATAACCCACGGATGGTTCCGTATATAAATTGGAGGTCCCGAACTTTTTCTGAATTTCGAACTTAGCTCAGCCCTTTGATCTGATCCACACTTAAACTTTAATTAATTTGAACTTAAGTTTTAATATCACATTTTTACCTCTTTATGTCTTTTTTTAAACAAATTTAGAAATAAGATTTTTTCAGAAAATCAAGAGGATGTAGATCTGGAGTATATGTGGTTTGTATTTCAATTCGATATCTCTAAGCATTCCTGAGATAAACTCTTGACAGACAGACAGATAGACAGACGGACGGACAGATGTTTAACAAAGTGATCTTATGGTTATGTAGCTTTTACGGAACCAAAGGAACCCTATAAGGGTTCCTTTGGTATAACCCTAAAAATAAGTAAGATGGCCCGTCGTGTGATCCAATGAACAAAAATAAATATTGAATTAGAACCAGCAGTCTGGATTTTTTTCAGCTTCACGCTCTATCAGGCACATAGCAGGATAGAAAGAGGGAACCTAGTGCTAAGACACTCTGTTTCACATTAACGTTTCTGCCGAGATTTACTTAATTTGATCAGTAATAAGAATGATTTTGAAGTTCAAAATGTATGTGCATAAAATATATATGGACTTCATTTCCGTTATCATACTACTACCATTTACTACTCTTTGCTATTGACTCAATATAAAAAAATTCGGTATTGAGGGTTCGATTCTTACTGCGGGGAATGGATAATTTTCAAAATCTCGTTCTGGTAAGAAGCTAAAGCGTAGCGTTTAAATCCGTCAGTGAACACAAAAAATCTCAAAAATTAGACTCTCCATAGTGTCTCTGCACTAGGTTCCCCCTGCCTACCCTGCAACAAGGAGGATATGGGTTGAAATTCAAACTCAAATCAATTCAACTTTTCTAAGAACATAGGTTATTTCGAAAGGGCTAAACCCTTCCAAAAACACAGAAAACATATTTTTTTCATAAAAATCGAACACACACATAAATAACAATTATACCATCATCAAAATCTGCTATTAAACGATATATCAACATCAAAAATCGTAATTTTGAAATGTAGAAAGAAGAAACCTTTTGAAATAACTTGTGGTATGTAGAAATTCGCCTAATTGGAGCTAATTCGAGCCCTTCGGGTGCTATTACCGGGACTTGAAGCTGTAGTCCATGATGTGATTTATGAAAGTTTTGTGATATATGATGTTTTCAATAAATATATACCATATGTTTTTTTTTTTTCATCTTCACGCTGTATCCCGCAAACAACAGGATAGGCAGAGGGAACATAGTGCTAAGACACTTTGTTTCCCATTTTGTGCATTGAGTGACGGAACTGAACGCCGCACTTTGCCTAAACACCAGAGCAAAGAAATGAAGATATACATTTAAGCAAATATTTCATTTTTATATCGAATTCTTGTACCCCATGCGCCACGATTGGTCTCAATACGATAAAGCATGAATCTAAAAAAGCTGAAACAAAAAATAAATACATATAATACATTATATTTATTTATATATTGTAATAAATATAATACAATTTAGAGGCCGTCGTGGCGCAGCGACAATGGGTGTGACTTTAACGCAACGGTTATGAGTTCGATGCCGACTCGAGGAAGTGAAATATTTATTTACGTTTATATTTCCATATCTACGCTCTTGTGTCGGGGCAAGGCGCGGCGTGGAGTTTTGCCACTCAACACGCAATGCCTTCAGAATTCGGCAGAAAGTGGAGAACGGAGTGTCTTAACACTAAATTCACTCTGCCTACTCTGCTGTGTGCGGAATACAGTGTGAAGCTGATTTGATTTTATATGTTTAACTATCGCCAACGTTTCAACCAACTCGGGGAAATTATTGTATGTAAAATTTTTTTGTTATTCTTGCCTTAGCGTGGGGTTCTGAAACAAAAAACGCAATGTCTTCACCAAAATGGTGGTGGTGAAAGGAGGAGAACGAAGTGTCTTCACATTAGATTCCCTTAAACCACGCGGAAAATCCGTAATTGTGAAGAAATATAACATAATAGTATTTTTAATTGTTACATTCTTTGATTTCATGAATGAATTGAATGAAAAAGCCATCATTTTGTATTTACGTTATATCTTATATACCGTGAAATACACGCATTACTTTTATTTCGTCCCCACGCTCTATCCTGTATATAGCAGGGAAGACAGAGGGAAATGAGTGTTAGGACACTCCGTTCCCCACTCATTGCAGATTTTCTAGACATTGCATTACTGAGAGCCGAACTCAAGGCCGCGCTTTGTCTTGTTACCAGAACGAGGAAATTTCAATATTAAATAGTTGATGCCCATGACTGAGAATCGAAACCGTCACCACGTAGTGCCACTGCGCCATGACGGCCTCAATCTCAAAGCAATCTAAACATATAAGTATTTTCACGTAGAACCCAACTCGTTGCGTGTTCGCGTGCGTCCGCGCAATTATACAGACATTCCTTGTATAGTTTATCTTTTATTCTTTTACTTGGTTATTTCTTTGTTTTTTTTTAATCTTTTTTTTTAGTTTTAGTTTTAATCTACTCTGTGGTTGCATTTGATCATTGATGGTGTAGATTTTTTTTATTGTAGCTTAGATAACGATTTTGCGTGAGAATTGGAATATATTTTAAAGTAATCCTCGTGGCGCTGTGGTGTTGTGTGTGACTAAGTGCGATTGTTGTGGGTTCGATTCTCACTCTGCTAATTAATACGCAATGTCTCGAAATTTTCGAGAACGCAATTGTAAAACAGGTAATTTTGTTAGAAGAATATGGTTTAATATAGATTTTTGTTTGTTCTAATGATTTGATATAAATTGCTCTTATTTAAAAAGGTAAATGTAGATTTTATTGCATAGAAAAATAATAATATTGAAACTTTCTTAAGGTCCTCATAGCGCATTTTCATTTTAAAATAAATATTTTCAACGCTACCCTACATATCAAATACAATACCTATTTAGACCTTAATATACAAGGGGAACTTAGAGAAACATAACAAATTTCTCTGCCTTTTAAAGAAAATAAAGCGCAGTACATATTACATTTCAAAAAAAATATATAATGATACAACTTTACTTAAGAGCTTCTGACACGTTTCGCTTTTCGCTTATCCTAGATAAGAAAAAAATATTCGAGATTTAGATTCGAACCTGCTAACATGTTCACCTATTCTATAGCACACTCAACATGTAGGTGTATGTATGACTAACACAAAAACAATACTAAACAAAATCGAAACGTTAGATATAGATCGATAGATTAATTATCGGGTCCTAATAATACGTTATATGTAAAATGGATTTATTGCTATCCTTGATTGATCGGTGATCGGTGATCAATACGATTTTAGATCAAGGAAATGTGTGGAGTCGATACTAATGTATTGTTTTGTACTATTGTTTTTTTTGGATTTTTTAAATTTATGCTAAAGATATTTATTCTTTTAATACATACAAAAGAATAAATACAGCGCTTTATAAATAAATTCTGTTGTTATATGGGCGGTGCGAGGGTATCGATATGTATTAGCACTAGTTACGTTCTCTCTGCATATTCTGCTATACGGAGAAAACAATGTGAAGTTAAAGAAAATTGTCGTGCAAATCCAAACGACAATAACGGAATTATAATTTAAGTTAGTTAAATTAGTAAATGTTTACGAAAACACTATTTGGAATTTTGAATGTTTCCTGAAATATTTGAAAAGTGCAAGTATGCCTTAGTGTGTTGTAGGTACCTAAAGAGCGATGTGTTGTAGTTATTAGTTTAAAAATTAAATATATAGAATAAAAAATCCCTACAGAGGTGTGGGTATCCATAAAAAAAATTCAAAAATATTTCTTTTTAAATATTCTTTATTTAAATGTAGGTACTTTTTGCAAGAACTACTGAATTGTCCATAGAGCGAAAGATGAACATAGAGGCTTGGAAAGTACATAAGTTAGTTCAGCTTAAAAGAGCTGGCAACAAATTCAAAAGTTTGCTCTATTTATTATAAATGTTTGATTGTATGATTTTTAATTTACACTGGTAGTTATTTTGTATGAGATTCATTTCATGTAAATAATATATATCTTCTTCCGTTAAATATTCCTGAATAGTGATATTACTTTAAATTTTTGTAGTCACAAACTCAAAATAGATTGCAGAGCTTTATGAGGTGATGAGGAGAAACACGTATTATAAAGTTTATATGTATATAATATTTATTCTGAGCAGTTAACTATAATGGTGTCTTTTTTTTCTTCTTATTACCTTCACTCCCTCATATAACAGGGTAGGCGGGAACCTGAGAAACTAGTGTCAAGACACTTTCCACTGAATTCTTAGCATACCGTGTTGAGTTGCGGAACTCAACTTCACCCTTTCTCTCGTAACCAGACCAAAAAAAAAACCTAAATAATAAATATTTCATCTATTAGAGTGGGATTAGAACCGACACACTCACGTTTAAAGAGACATGACGTCTGGGATTGCAGGATTGAGTGTTAGAGGATGAATATTCTTATAATGTAGCATAGTTGTTTCTTTCACTCCACTTACACCTTAAATCTATTCAAAACATTATACAAAAATCCTCTCAACAGTTTTCCCAGTGAAGGTTTTAATTGATCGTTTCCCTCACTCTTATTTTTCGAAATAATCTTCGTACAACAAAACTCGACTGATTTACAGCCTCGAGCGTCTGACGTGATGGATACTAAATTTATTGTTTATACAGAAATATCACGCTAACTTTGATATATACATTTTTTCAAATATTTCTTCTTATCCCACCTACGCTCTTTTATTCTTTATTTATTAGAAATAAATAAGATTTTTTTAAGAGATATATTTTAAGGTTCTTATCTGTAAATCGCGAAGATCGGCCAGGCTTTTGTGGCCGTATACGCATAGTAGTGGCGTAGGAGCACAAGTGTGTGATTCTCCTTCGAGGAAATGTAATATTTAGTTAAATTTATATTTTTATTTCTTTGCTCTGCCGAGCTAATGCGCGGCGATAATTTCTTTTTTGCCACTCGAGACGTAATCCCTTCAAATTTCGGAGGAAAATGGGGAACGCAGTGTATAAACTCACTAGATTCCCTCTGCCTCTGCCTGGATACATCGTGAAACTGATAAAAAAAAACTCGGGAACCGATCTTCAGAGCGATCTTGAGATACTTTTTCATTCATAGATTATAACATAAATTTTGAAAACTCTATTGAAACGAATACCGTTAAGTTCTCAATAGGAAATGTAGCAAATTAAAAAAATGCAAGAATGTCATAATTTTTAAAGTTTTTTTCTGAAGCCAGTACAAAGAATTTACTGATTGATTCATTACTATTTTACAGATATTATGCAAATGGGAACGAGAACCTAGCGCCGCTGTAATAGAAATTGAAAAGCTTAAATATATTGTTAGCTTCACGCTGTATTCCGCGCAGAAGAGCCGCTAGAGGGTACTTGGGGACCTAGTGTTAAAACAATCAGTTCCCTATAAGACATGTGTCTTTTTTGCGTTCCACACTTTCCGCCGAAATCTTAAAGTATTTTGTGTCAAGTGGCATAAATCATCGCTGTATTTTGTCTTGCTACTGGAGTGAAGCAATGGAAAATAATTCGTTTCCCCGAATGAGCTTTGAAGACACTAGGGTCGTGGTTACAAGAAGCTGTGCCACGACGACCTCACAAAGGTGTAAAAATCTAATAAAATTCTTAAAATTATTATAAGACTGACTTTTAAAATATTAAGCTTAACAATATTAATAAAAAATATAACAGAAATAAAAAAAAGCAGCCAGACGCCTCTAAGCAGACCGACCAAAATATTTTTTATTTAAAAATCACGTTTCGAAAATGGCCGCCGGTGCTTTTTTGGTGTACAGACAGAAAAACCTAAGAATAATTATTAAAAAAAATTAAATGAATGAATTAATTATTTTTTATTAATTTATTTTTATTATTTAAATAATTTCATTATTTATATTTTATTATAGTTACTGTTTCGTAATATTTTTCATGATATATATGTCATGTATATAGTCTTAGAGACTTCAAATTTTTGTCAGTTAGATGAAAAAAAAAATTATAGGCTTCGATGTATCCCAAGATAAATAAAGAATCTTTTGGGTTAAGAGGGTTGATCCGATATACGTTATTCTAGAAAATACTCGTAGTAGAAAATGTGCGCGAATTTAGAAGATATTATAATATATTGGAAATAAATCAAACCAAGCGTTAACATCAAATCAAATCAGCTTCACGCTGTATCCGCACACAGGGTAGGCAGAGGGAATATAGTATTAACACACTCCGTTCCCCACTTTTTGCCGAATTCTGGAGGCATTGCGTTTTGAGTGGCGGAACTCAACGCCGCGCTTTTGCCTCGATACCAGAGCGAAGAAACGGATATATAAATTAAAGTAAATATTTTGTTTCCTCGAGTGGGGATCTAACCCACAGCCTTCGCATTATAGTCAAACCATCGACTGCCTCAATAACTCGATGTTAACTTCTAAAATATATTTAATTGAACATAATGTTTTTCGTTTTTACATTTTACACAGAAGTAAGAAGCCTCTAACTTTATTTTCCACTGATTGTTCATTTCATAGACATCCTGCTGCCATCTCTATCTAGGAAAGGGTGGTTTTTCTGAATAGAATAATCACAGCTATCGCGACCAGTAAGGGAGCGGGAAAAAATTAGATTTCCCATTTTATATAAAATGCTTATTAATATTTTTTCTGCTATCCCTACAATCCAGTACAGCAGTGTTGTTACCAAATTTTCTCAGTCACGATTATAATAATTTTCAAAATTTGTAATAACAGTATTGCTACTGTTTCACCATAAATAATAATTTTTCGCTTCTTTAAAAATCACTTTCATTTCATTATACTTTATTCACCTCTTATAGTTAGCGAAGTAAATGGAGAGATAAAAGTGAAAAGTTAATATATAATAAAATCTAAGAAACTGTATTTGACCCACTTGGTATGGTGTGAACGAGCTGGTCTGAAGATGGAGCCAGGATCTGAAAAGTGGAACTTTTCAAAGGAGTTAGGAGGATAGATGTGAGCTTTATTTCGAGTGGTTTCCTACACTCGAAATAAAGCTCATATACTTATTTTCTACTTATTTCTATGCTTCCTCATTTTGAATGAAGATAATAAAGAAATTTTTCTACGGAAATATTACTTAAAAAAGTTGCTATATCTGTTTTTATTATGAGTATTAAATATAATGAAAATATTAAGAGACGTACTGAAGCTATGACTTTAGTTTTAGGTTCAAATATCTCCCGCGCCGTTAGGTATATTCTAAAGAAAAAATCTTCTACTATTCTAAATTTAATGTTTATTTATTTTCAGCTTCACGCTTCATCCCGCAAATAGCAAGGCAAGCAGAAAGAACCTATGTCCCACTTTCCGCTTAAAGTCGAGAAAGGAGTGTCTTAACACTAGGTTCCTTCTGCTTACCGTACTGTGTGCGGGATACAGGTGAAGCTAATTTTGTGAGTAGAGTGGCTTTATTAAAGCCTCAACTTGTTTTGTCCAAGAGACAAAATGAAAATATTTTTTCCCGAGTTATTATCAAAACCCACAACCTCCAGGTTTTAGTCAATTCAAAATGCAGGAGAACCATGAAGAAGAAAACGGCCAAGTCCGGCGAGTCAGACTAGCGAAGCGCGCACGAAGGGTACCAATAAGTAAAATCTTCTAAACCATTGTACAATATACAAATCCAAGTTGCAAGCGTCTAAATATTTATAACAAAAAAGAAATAAAGTTTAACAGAGATTATTAGGTGTCGATAAATTTATAATTGGCGGTCTTGAACCGGCACTTATCGTGGTAATCGATCTGAATGCATCAAAATCGGGACGGGCTTCCGAAAGTTAGACTAGTGGTGTTATTTGACTTTCGAACGGCTTCAGATAATAATTGTTATTAAAAATATTTTAGTTTTTTTAAATAATTTCGTGTTCCTAAAAAATATCTTTATTATAAGCAAACTTCGAATTTAAGTAATGCATTTTCAAATATTCTACTCGTTTTTAATTTTATTGCTTAATAATATTAATAAATATTATTATAAATTAATAAATAAATTATTTAAAGTAAAAAAGGTGTTTTTTTTTTACTTGACGTTGTATGCTACATATAGCAAGGTAGGTGGAGGGAACTTAGAGTTAAAACATTCCGTTCCCCACTTTCTGGTGAATTTTCGAGACAAATTCGCACTTCTTACCGTCTTGTTACCAGAGCAGGGAAAGAGAAACACCCAATCCCCCCTAATAGGAATCGAACCCACAACGGTCGCATTTTACAATCGTTAATAAGCCACGACTGCATTCATATCAACTAAAATGAAAATGCCAAAAATCTATTTAGCATAGAACAAGTACATTATAGGTAATA
>DWGR01004981.1:0-10689 GCA_018247715.1 Heliconius burneyi
GCGTTAGAAGATTCACAAGTAATCAAGTTACCGATGCGAGCCTTCCAAGAAGTGTTCAAAGAATATCCGGATATATTTGTTAGAGTTATACAGGTAGGTTTTGTTTTTTAAGGATAAGTAAAGAGATAAAATTGGTATTTGTCCATATTGTATAAGATTTCAAAGGAGTGATTGGTTTTTTCTTTGTATAGTTTTGTTAAGCATTTCTTTATAATCTGCCTTTGTATTTATTTTTCTTAATTTTTTCTTAAATATATAATGATTGTATTGTGCACAATTATTTTTTGTCTCGTCTTTCCAGTCTTATTCTATATATTCTATTGTCTATATATGTATTTAAATGAAACATAAAACTTTATTAAAGTTGAAATTTTACTGGAAAAGCCTAATATTTTATTTGTTTACCTTGTGATTCATATATGTTAAATATATGTTATTTTTATTTAATTTTTTTTATTCTAGATTATCATGGTACGTCTTCAGCGTGTCACATTTACCGCACTGCACCAGTACCTGGGCCTAAGTGCGGAGTTGGTTAATCCTGTAAGCGTTTATTCATCTGAAATAAATTATTATCAATACTTTTAATTATCTAATCAGCTTCACGCTGTATCCCGCACACTCCAAGATAGGCAGGGGGAGCCTAGTGTTAAGACACTCCGTTCCCCACTTTCTGCCGAATTCTGGAGGCTTTTCGTGTTGAGTGGCAGAACTCAACGCCGCGCTCAACGTAAATAAATGTTTCACTTCCTCGATTGAGAATCGAATTCACAACCGTCGCGTTACAGTCACACCCTTGTGCCGCTGCGCGCAAGGGTGTGCTATTTTTAATTATCTATATAAATATCTTGCATTAATATTGTACATTGTTATTACTTATATACCCAACCACATTCAATTGTTTTAATTTATAAATATATCGCACATGTCTTACGTGTTTGTTTACATCTCGGGAGAATGAGTATATTTAAATTATTTTTAATAATTTCCTATGGTAAGACAAAGCGCGGCGTTGAGTTTCGCTATTTAACACGCAATTTCTCGAAAATAAAGAGAATGTCAAGTACGGAGTGTTTTAATGTAAGGTTCCCTGTACTTCCTAAAAATATATGTCTATATAAATGTAAATAGGCCTTAATTACGCAACAGCATATTAGCTTAGCTGTTAACGTGACGGTTCTTGGTTATATTCAATCATTCAATCGTCGTCCGACGTTCTTCGTCGTGAAAATCTTGGCGTTAAATTCCGCGTGTCTTAACATTAGTGTTTCTATATCTAGCCCTAAAATATATGTATAAATATTCTTCATAAAATATATTATTTACAGGGAAAAGAAAAGCGACGTCCCCAGACAATGCCGTCGCCGTCGAAAACGATTAAAGTAGTGGACGCGTGTACTACGATGCATTCTCCGCATCACAGCGAAAGAAATTATACAGAACTTATGGTATGATAACGTCTTGTGATGTTTTATATATTTTTTATTTAAAATATTTGTCTTTTGGATGTAATTTGTAATTAAGCGGATGTATAATGAGATTGACGTGTCGTGCCTTGAAGTTATGATTTCTAATATATTGCGTACTTGCACTGATGAAAAAGCAATAACTAAGAAAGAATACTAAAACCAAAGCTATAAGCCCATCCTATCTACGGCTAATTTCATGGGCACGACTCGTCGATCGTACTATATCTATTGCATATAGTTGTGTAAGATAGGCAAATTGTAATCTATAGCTATATCTATCTAAATTAATTGTAAATCTTTTTTTGGAAAATATATGTATATAATTATGCAAAGCAAGTTACAGTTTTATACGAAAAGAAAATGTAGGAATTGTATGTCATGTGTTTAAAATAGTCTTCTGCGTTGCATTGAACTGCATGTTATCTTTAATCGTTTGTATTATATAAAACATTCTGTCATACTTAAGAGTGCTAAATTCCTGAAGCAGCTGCAGAAAAGCTAAAAATGCTATCCATTCCTAACCCTTAAATAAGCAGTATTTATTTAAAATGCAAATAAAAAGTGTGTAAAAAAATGTTATTTATATAATCTGTAATATTTGTTTTCCTATTTAGCCAAAACATTATATAATTAAACTCCTCCTCTAAATGAAAGATTTACAATAACATTCTAACTATTGCATTTGTGTTTGTTTTTTGTGACTAAAATAAGTAATTCCCTATAAAAAAATAGGAGAATCAAATGAATGCGTCGTCCCCAATACACATTCAGGGCAGAAAACGACCGGATATGGTGCCCGACGTCACTTCTAACACACCGCAAAATACGCCTCAGGTAAGATACGAGGTAATAATAAATTAAATTCATTTTCTCAGCTTCACGCTGTATCTGTCACAGAGGTGGGTAGGAACTAATGTTAAGACTCTCCGTTCCCCATTATGACACTCCCGTTCCCCCACTTTCCGCTCATTCAAGGCGCACTGCGTGTTGGGTGGTGGAATTCAACGTCACGTTTTGTGTCGCTTAGCAGTGCGAGGATATAGGATTAACATTCTATTTTGGTTACATTTATTTTAAAAATATATATATAAGTATCTGGCCTCTATTGTAATCATTGGTTTTTTATTTATCTACACATTTAAAAATATAGCGTATAACTATGTAGTTTATAAATTTTGTAATATTAAATGTATATTATTTTAGTTACAACCAGATGTGCAACCGACATCATCTTTCCAAAGGCCCAAAGAGGGCTCCTCCTTCAAGAAATATAACACTGATAATTTAGATGAACAGGTACTTCGAAATCGGTGTTTTTATTTTTATGTTATTACTAGCGACCCAAACGCGGCTTCGCCCGCTTAAACTAGTCTATTCGGTATTCTGCTGATAAGCAATGTTACATTAAAGTTTAATCTTAATTAGTTTAGTAGTTTTTGTGTGAAAATGAAACAAACACTCATCCTCATAAACTTTCACTTTTATAATGTTAGAAGAAATTATGCTTGTTTCTTTGTCTTTCTCTTCTACGTTATATCAAAATAATAAAGTTAAAATTTAAAGTTTACACAGAATGTTATTGCTCAATTATTAACACAATTTTAAGGATGGAAAACCTAAAAATAAATCTTCCTTTTTAGGCTTTAATACAAATAGCATCAGAGGCGTTCATTAAAGAACTGGGACTAGAAGACGATTCGTTACTAAAAGGCAATGTACAAGTAAGGGACTTGCCCGCCGGCACTTATATCATGAAAGAGGAGAGTCATAAGGTTTGTATCTATAATAGAAATAGAGTTATAAGTTATTTTTTACACACACATTTGAATTTATTAATTAGGTTACGTATTTTTCTTTTCTAAAATGTGGAATAACACAAAAAAAAAGAAAACCGTTAATATTTTATACACACGTGTACCTATCTTGTTTATAATATATATTATTATAAGTTTATAAGATATATTATTTAATTATCTTTATTTCGTAGAAACAGTCAGTTTTTTTATTTTAGTCATGCGGTTCTCTACTTTCTGCTTATTTTAATACTATTAATGACCACTTGCGATATCTGTAAAATAGGCAGAAACATAAGAACTAAATAACTTGTCTTGGGTTTTCAAATATACATAAAAGAAAAAGATATACAAATTTATTATTCACAATTGTTTTCTTTTTATTTCCGTCTGCAAAAGCTGTATTACAGCGTCGCTGGTGAACCAGAAATAGTTCAGGTAGATAAGTTTGACAAGAGTGGCCATTTTGTTTTTTGTTGCATAATAATATTCATATTACCACTCTTGAATAACCTGTAACGTTGTATATCTACCATCATGGAACGTTCTAGAATAGTTGTTTTTTATTATAGAAGTTTTTGTGCAATTGTTTGTATGTGCACGCCGACTTTTTTTTAAATACTACAAAATAATTTAAAATATTTTTAAAAGATTATTGAAATTTAAAAGGGATTTTATTTTTTATTTAAGTATAAAAAACACTAAACTACAACAAATAAAAAAAATAATTAAAAACATATATATAATTATTTCATAATGTTTTTTATACCGATTAAATTTTCTTTTAAGTATGTAGAAATTCTAGAAAGTTATATTTAATTTTATTCATTCTATACTCATACCTAATTAAAAACCTTAATTTAATAATAAAGTATATACTTTACCGATTATTTATTATGATTCAACAGGACGTAGCTCTTGTATACCTTTTGTCCGGCGCTTTGGTTGTGTCGCAAAAGGTAGCGGAAGGAGAAGGAGAAGTTCACATGTTCACTGCATATCCCGGTTAGTTGATTTATTCTTACAAAGACTTTAAAATCCTCTTCATTAATTTTCTTGACTAGTAGATTGAAAAAGAAAAAAATATTAAAAGTAAGCTAAATAAGGCAGTTTTTGAAGTCTTAAGTGCCTTTGTGTTTTATTTAATTAAAACAGGATCGAATCATTAGGGCTCAGATATATCAAACCCATGCCTTATTAATCAAGATGCCTCAACAAATCCAAGCTTCTTTTTCAACACTGAAGTTGTTGCTATGTTGTCTATTAATTTACTGGCATATAGTACTTATAAGGAAACCATTCTCAGTCTTCATTTTAATATTTTAAAATTTTATATTGCTATATTCTTTAGTTTAAAGAAAAGGTCATGATAAAGAAACTAATAGAACATATGAAAAAGGATTACTGTATACAAAATAAAAAAGAGATATTGCTTTGATGATTTTATCATACAATTTTACTTCTTCACCAGGTGAGGTCGAAGGTGGTCTAGCTGTTCTAACTGGAGAACCGAGTTTCTTCTCCATAAGAGCTAAACATTTTTCGCGTATCGGCCTCTTATCTAAAACGACTGTATATAGTATTATGAGGGAACGCCCGTCTGTAGTGCTACACATAGCTAATACTGTTGTAAGAAGATTGTCACCGTTCGTTAGACAAGTTGATTTTGCGTTGGATTGGGTGAGTGAAGTTTTTTTATTAAATGAATGAATGAGTTTTTTTGTAAGCAAATGAATGAAATGTATGTTTCTTTAGTTAGCCATAAATTTTAAGATTGAAATTCAACTTAAGAGATTTGCACGGTTGCAAACTTAGCTATTGAAGTTAAATCATTTAAAAAGTTCTTCATTTTCAGCAAATTTAATAAAATAATTGTATTCGAATTTTTAGAGCTGGTTTCATAACTGAAAACTAATAATAATTCAAAATAATGATTAAAAATAGATTACATTTTAGTGATTCTGATGTAATTATAAAAAAATAGGGCAGCCGCTACAAATCATATTTATTTACCTCGCTCTCATTAATAGTTTAAACGCAGGGTTAAGTTCCGCCACCCAACATGCGATGTCTGTAAAATAGAGCGTTGCTTGGCGGAAAAAAGTGTCTTATATTATATACTATTTTCAGGTTTTCCTTGAATCAGGTCGAGCAGTATACAGACAAGATGAGGAATCCGGTTCAACGTTTATAGTGCTGAGTGGACGTTTACGTTCGGTTATAACGCATCCTAACGGAAAAAAGGAGTTGGTTGGAGAATACGGGAAGGGAGATTTAGTTGGAATTGTAAGTTTTTGTGTGTTTTATTGTAGTTGTGAAATGGAATATCTGAAATGATTACTTTTAAAATTTTATAAAAGTTTTGTTTAATATTAATGATAAAAAATATCATTATTTATTATAAAATGTGGTTTCTGTTGTTTGTCTAGGTAGAAATGGTGACTCAAACTCGTCGCAGTACAACGGTAATGGCGGTCAGAGACTCTGAACTAGCGAAGCTTCCGGAGGGATTGTTTAATGCTATCAAACTAAGATTTCCGGTTGTCGTCACGCGTCTTATTAACTTATTGGGGCATAGGATTTTAGGTTAGTTAGTTATACATTGTAGTTTGTAATTATTTGTATTTATGTAAAGTTTGGGTAATGCAGGGCAAATAATGATAATTTTGTATTATGTGATCTTTAGGAAACGACGTATTATTCTAAGATCTTTTGATTAGTTTGTTTTCACAATATATAAATATCGGGAAGACATTTATATGTATAAGCACTATAATTTATTTATTTATTAGTAAATCTGTTTTGAGCTTACCTTAATCTTTAGACTCTTAACTTTTTCCAGGTTCCTGGCAAAAACCAACTGCGGGTCTCGGTGGCGCGGCCGCCATTGAGTCTCGACCCTCGCAACACAACTTCTCAACAGTGGCAGTAGTGCCTGTTAGCGACGACGTGCCTTTGACAGCGTTTACGTATGAGTTGTATCACTCCTTGTGTGCTATTGGTGAGTTCATAATTATAGAGTAAGAAGTATATACGTTTTTTGGATATGTACAGTTCGGTTGAGGAGTTGCGACCGTTCTGAAGCTAGGCTTTTTGCACACTGTGCACTCGGGAAGAAACATATGTATTTAAAAGTGAGAAAAATTCTCAAATCAAACCTTGTCAGCTATCTACAGCTTACTTTAGGGCGGCTACGACTCGTTGACCGTACGTAGTAATTGCCCGGGCTTGGAACAGTTAAATCATTTTAAAAACTCCCCTTTTTAAAACTTTACAAACTGCTCAAAGAAGATCTAAGAATAATTTGCTTTTGTTTTCATTTCTTACCATTTTGGATTGTAGGCTTTTGTCTAACCAGACTATACACTAAACACTAGCACTAAAGAAATATTTTCATATGTCCTTTTTGCATACATTGTAACTACATAGTAATTTCCTATACTACAGGTCCAACAGTACGTCTAACATCAGATGTGATCAGAAAACTCCTAGGACTGACCATAATGGATCCCAACAACGAGTACCGTTTGAGCTCTTGGCTCGCTCAGCAAGAAGATAAACATAAGGTAAAATTTTTATTTTTTGGTAATGATAATTGCACTATATAAGTACACCATGTAGTAAGAATACTATTATCTGGTAAATTTATAGTTTTTGTTTTTAGCTACTGTCAAGTAAACCGTTTTGTTAGTTATTGCGCTTTACCAAATCCAAAGACAAAAGTATGCTGTTTAGGTTTAAGATTGAGTACTCAGTATTTTATACGAAGTGTCTTAAGATCGAGTTCTCTCTGCCAACTCTGCTGTGAGGGATACAGCGTAAAGCTGATAAAAGAAATATTTCAGAACAAAATCTAGAAAACGCAATAATTTGTTATTTAGTTTTAGTTCTCTTCTGTGATGAGGTAAACTTGTCAAATTCGAATAAGTTACTTTATTACCATTAATTTCAGTAGAATAAAAAAAAACCAATACTATTATCTGCATTATTTTTTATTATTTAATGTGTACTTAATTATTTTTCAGGTGGCTCTATACCAATGTGATCCAAGCCTCACGCAGTGGACGCAGCGGTGCATCAGACAAGCCGACTGCATTCTCATAGTGGCGTTGGGAGATAAGCAACCTAGTATTGGGAAGGTGAGTTTTTTATTACATTTTTTTTACTAGTTTTGTTAATTATGGCTTACTTGTATTTTGTATGGTAAACGAAAGGAAGCTAGGGATATCGATTCTAGACTTAGCAATCTACATAAGAGAAAAGTATCCTTCGTGCCAACCTTCAAACCGTTATAGATTCGAGGTAATTTCAATTAAAAATAATTTCTAGATTACTTGCGCCTACCATATACAAGAAAATAAGCTAATAATAAGCTTTATGAGCTTCTTTCGAATTTTCGTCAATTATAATTTACATTCGTTTTTTAGCCGAACACAATACAACACATAATGCATGATAATATGTTATTTTAATATTTTTTCTCTTACTCCTTAGATTGAAAAAGAAATTGAACGTTTAGCAATTCGTACCCAAAAAGAGTTAGTTCTCCTCCATCGTGAAGGAGGACCCAATCCTTCCGGAACCGTCCACTGGTTAAACATGAGGACCTGGGTCAGTCAGCACCACCACGTCAGATGTCCACATCGGATGTTCACACGCAAGAGTCAGTATAGGATTGTAAGTGTTTTGTTTTAGCTTTATAGAAGTTTATGTATAAAATGAAAAAGCACAAGATATAATTTTTACGAAATATTACATATCTGTACCGTATTGATGTTTATAAATTGCTTCGAACTAATCTCCAAAACTACAGTCGGATTTGTGGAAAAGACTATAGGACATGAGGCCGTCGTGGCGCAGCGGCACAAGGGTGTGACCTTACTTACGTTTATATTTCAATTTCTTCGCTCTGGTGTCGAGGCAAAGCGCGGCGTTGAGTTCTGCCACTCAACACGCAATACCTCCAGAACTCGTCAGAAAGTGAGGAACGGAGTGTCTGAACACTATGTTCCCTCTGTCCCTGCTATGTGCGGGATACTGCGTGAAGCTGGAAAAAAATCTATAGGAATATCTAACATTACAATATCTTATTTGCTAAGTTAAATTTCGATTTGATACTATTTTCAATGATAAGTGAACAAAATTACAGTACAGCCAATGGAAGACTCGTGGCCGTCCTGCTAGTTTAGCTGTAGATGGCTGTGCAAATTTTTTTTTCTTACATTTCATTATCTTTTTTCTTAGTGTACAGTACGATCGACGTGTCGTGACCGCTCTATACATTGGCTTCGGAACTTTTAGGCATTGTATATTCGAGAAGAAAGTAATCAAAAATAGAAAAAATCAAAAGCCCACCCGTATCATATTTTCCGTACTTTTACTGCTAATAATAACAACTTAAAATTTCCAGAGCGAGCTATACAGCAAAGTCCTAATGTCGGAGGCTAGCGTGCACTCGGACTTCTCGCGTCTCGCGCGCTGGCTTACCGCCACGGCCGTGGGGCTCGTGCTAGGCGGCGGGGGCGCGCGCGGCGCCGCTCATGTTGGCATGATACGCGCTATACAGGTACCAGGGAAACATATACTATGTGGATATATTTTGCTTTCTTTTGCCGTACCGACACTAGGAGTTCGTATACAAGATAAGAGTAGTAGGAAATTATATGCTAAAACAGGCAAAAATTTAGACTAAAAGCGTTGCATCAGGTTTTTTTATATATAAATATTAATTTAAATTATTGTTACAGGAAGCGGGAATTCCAATAGATATGGTGGGTGGGGTCAGCATCGGCGCATTTATGGGTGCTTTATGGTGTATGGAGAGGAACATTACTACTGTTACCCAGAAAGCGAGGGAATGGTCCAAGGTTCGTCCATATTGTAGTTATTTTAAAGAAGTCAAAATGTTACATAAACGAGGCCAATACGCAGTGGAACGGATCTGTCAGAGTAGTGAATATTTTTTTTGTTGTTTAGAAAGGCAAAGCAGATGAGTTCTGCTTTTTTACCATACAATTTATCGAATTTGGGCGAAAAATTGAGGTGTCTTGACACTATATTCTCACTGCTTACGTCACAGAAAAAAAATAACTTAGTCTATATCTAAACTTTCAGAAAATGACACAATGGGGTAAACAGCTACTCGACCTGACCTACCCAGCGACTTCTATGTTCTCCGGGAAGCAGTTCAATGCCACCATAAAAGCAACCTTCGGAGAAGTTCATATAGAAGATCTTTGGCTGCCATACTTCACTGTAACTACTGATATCAGTTCAAGTTGTATGAGAGTTCATAGACATGGTGAGTTTCAATGTTTTTTTAGAACATAGAATTTTTTATAATGAATTTAGTGAATGGAATTGAAGCTGTTATTACAATTGATAAGTAAATAACACGTTTCTTTAGTTATATGGCATTATATATATTTTTTATAATATCTTCAAATTTCGCTGTGTTAGTGTTGAAATACAATTTTTGTGTGGTAATTTGTATATTTTAATAAAAATATATCTTTTAATATGGCTACTTTTGTACTAACAGCTCCATTTCTTTTAATTAGAAAATTTTAAATGTCATATTATTTCCATAAAAAATAAGTAGTCATTTTATATTACAATATTGATTTAATTAATATATTTAAGTAAAAAAATCTACGATTATATTATATATTATACAAGAAAACAATGAAAGTTTCATCAAAATATTAGTAATCTCTTGTTTTAAGTTATTTTCTAGCTAAAGATTGATTTTTAAAAAAAGTTTTAGTTTCTTAAAAAAATATATCACAATTAACACAACACATTCATGGACAGGAAATATTTGTGTGTCCTTATTTATTATTATTTGCTTCTTATTGCACGAACACTAACCCCCATATTGTTGTGGATCAATGGTTTTTAAAATATCATCATGTTATATGGGATATATTTATTTATATTTTATTAAGAAAAAATATATAAACATGCATTATATTATATTTAATATGTTGATATGTATAAATGTGTTTTGTCAAAGCTAAAGCAATATTCACAATCAAATATAATATAGATAATATTAAGAAACATCACATTTGACAGTTAGGTTTTTTATTTTTAATATTGATGTTAAATGCATGCTATTGAATAAGTTGCTTATACAATATCCTGCCGACCAGATGTGGCTATGTCGTGAATATACATAAGCGTTTTTATTTTATTTTATTTGCGGATTGTCTATGCCATCATACGATTCTCAATATCTATGGTGGAACGACGTCAGGACTTCAATGGACGACATACAGATAAGATATCCTACGAAGTAAGAGCTATATGATTCCGCTACAGTGATTTTTTTTTAATTTTGATCCCCTCATAACCACACTCACTTGCATTTATGTGTACGTCCAGTAAATGTTCTATGTGTGTTTCTATACAAACGAATATTTTTC
>DWGR01004982.1:0-10689 GCA_018247715.1 Heliconius burneyi
TCTTCACAATAACTTACTACCTACTACCTACCTTGTACCTGTACTACAATTTTGCTTTACGCAGAATATAAACTTACAATGTTTCTTTTTCGTTATACCAAAATAATAGTAGTAATAGTAGCTTACGTCGTACTCTACATATATCAGAGTAGGCTGAGATTATTTAGTTTTAAGACACTCTGTTCCCCAATTTTTAAGACAATCCGTCTAGAACGCGGAACTCAACACCGCGCTTTGTCTTTGCTGTAGCAAAGACAAAGCGCGGTCCGATAAACAACTGTAGTAATAAGGATGCTTTGCTCCACATCGACTTCGTATTAAAATCATATTACAATTATAAGTAGTTTTAAGTTAGAAAACCACCAACACTGCGAAAGGGGAACCCAAATGTTTTACTGGAAACAGATTGCCTTAACACTAGGTTCCCAGCTTCCCTCTGTCCATCCTGCTATGTGCGGGATACAGCGTGAAATAAAAAAAAACTTTAAGTTTAAAACGACCGTTCTGTGGACAAATCTTTATAATACGTCACAAAAGTATACTTATTACAACCGACGTTATACATTTACAATGCACTGATAATATGGAATTACGGACGCTACTACGCTTAAGTGTTGATTTTAAACTTGTTTTTTGTTGTTTTTTTTACTAGAAAATAATTTAATATGTTTTTTATATAGTAAAATGAAAAATAATTTATGTTTGAGGTGTGGTGCACCGGTAACAGTATCTGGACGTAAACGGACAGTTGTGGGTTCATTCCCTTGATCTAGTAATTAGAAGAACTGCGACGACTTGTGCCAGTTAACGCACAATGTTTCGATAATTGGGCAGAGTGGAGAAAGGAGTATCTAGATTCTCTCTGCCTAACCTACGAGATACAGTGTGAAGTTATAATATTATCTTTATATTTTTCATATAACTGAAACATGGGAAACTCGTATGGATCACAAGAACAATATTATTTGTACCAGCAATCATAATGTACAGTAAGCAATACAGATGAGGCACATTACATTTCTGATATATCTTGACTACATACATTTTGAGAGACCAGAACATATGGGAACGAAGGGGCATAATGGCACAAGCGTGCGACTGAAAACGCGATGGAGTTGAGTTTGATTTTCACTCGGTGGAATAAAATATTAAATATTTTCTTGCTCTGGTAACAAGATAGATTTGCCAATCAATACGCAATACCTTTAGAATTCGGTGGAAGAGGACGATTGAGATGCTTAAAAGGGGAACGGAGTGTCTTAGAACTAGGTTCTCCACTTCCCTCTACCTGCAATGTCCCGCACATTATAGCGTAAAAAAAGAAACTAAAAATAATTTACTCTTAAACTGTACGCTTTTCCTCATACGAGTATATAGGAAACCTAGTGTCGACCCACTCCGTAATCAATTTCTTCAAAAATTACGTACTTAATGGCAGAATTAAATATCAGATTTGGTCTCATTAAAAGGAGAACTGAAAATAGCTTAAACACCATTTCCACGAGTGGATATCGAATCCAAAACCTCCGCGTTTACATACACTGTGCCGCAACTGTCACTTATCACTTCTACGTTTATTTAAATACAAGACTCCTAGAGCATTTTCATAATATTAAACCAATATTAAAGTTCATAAAAGTCCACAAAAGACGTTTTAATATAATAATATGCATATTTTTGTAATAAAAATGTAATATTCTTCTATTTCTCATAAACTCCACAATGTTGCTTTATAAGGAACTTGCAATGAATGTTATTATAGTGTGGTGTTTGTTTTGATTTTCTTTTCTTCTTTCACGGCTAGAGGAAATTGAAATTGTATCAAAAAATATATACGTTTTCAGCTTCACGTTGTATCCCGTATTTAGTAGGGGAAAATGCGTGAAAAAAGAATGGTTTACAATTTTTTAACTTCACGCTTTAGCAGGGTAGGTAGAGAGAACCTGTAGAAATAAAATGTCCCTTTCAAATTAAGATTATCTGTACTTTCCCGTATTCTAGATGCCTTGCGGCTTGAGTGAAATAACTCAACGCCGTTCTCTACCTCGTTATTGGAGAGAGAGAGATAATGAGCATATACATATTTCAATGGTTAGTTAAAACGAACTGACACATATGTTATGTCTGTGCGTAAGACTATGTTTTTTAAAAGAAGTGTATTGAACAATTGATAAATTTACAGCAAAAACTTCTACCAGAAGTTAACAGTAAGCTTAAAATATTATTTTCATTGTGTTTATTCGTGTCACGCAGACGAAGTCGCAGGCATATAGCTAGTAAATTAAATATTGTTTTCCCCAATTTGGGAAATGATGCGGCAGTCATAGCGTGTACGATCTCACTGCACCACAAGTCTTATACTATCTACATACATAATACCAAAAATAAAAAAGGAAAGTTATAGATTTTTAAAATTAACTAACTCAAACACAAAATTACGTATTTCGTTCGAATTTTTAAGTATATTTTCAACTTTGTCGTCTATATTGAAATTGATGTGAAGATATTAAGGGTGAAACTTTCCATAACTTTCCATTCAAAGTAAGAAGGATCGATTATATGGAAAATTTAATAGAAAAATTTAACCTCATTTTTTAATTTGCCATAATAATGTGGTAAACGTGTAATTTTGTTTTAAGCATTTTTCTGAAAGTTTCAAAAAATTCTGTTCAAAAAGGAAAACTAAATATTTTTTCCCTAAAATGACTTTTAAGTGTTTCTTAAAATATTCATAAACTTATTGTTTTTGTTACGCCAATACCAACGCACAACCGAATTTTCAAGGTATTAAGTTATTCTGAAGCCATAGTGTGATGAATGACGGAACTCAACGCCGCATTTCGCCTCGACACTAGAATGAAGAAACGAAAATATCATATATTTCATTTCCTCGTGTGGGAATCGAACCGACAACGAACCCATAATCAAACAACTGACCTCATATATCAGTCAAGATTATGTATAGCTTATTATTTCTTAAATTATTATGTTAACATAATAACAAAAAAGTTTTAGTAATATTTTATATGGCGCTGCCAGCCTCTTTTGTTTTAAAAACCAAAACACATGTTTCATAATAATAACAGTAGATTGATTCGATTCTTAAGATATTGATTTCATGCTACAAAGGGAACTAAAAAATTTAACTTTATTTTTTATGCCGTGTATAGCAGTGGTAACCCCGTACAAAACATCCTGTAGGATGACCCCCAGCTAGATGGGCCGACGACCTAAAGAGGTTGATGGGACGCTGACGATCGAGTGTGGTGGCGAAAATTGGGGAAAGCCTAAGTCAAGCAGTGGACAAAAGATGGCTGTCGATGATGATGATAGCAATATAGATAGAGGAGACTGTAGTGATAAAACAGTCCGTTTTCTCAATTCGGAACCCTATTTTGAGATATTGCGTGTGTAGTGATGGAATTCAACACCACGCTTTATCATTACCAATCGAGGAAATGAAAATATTCCATTCCCTCGAACAGAAATCGAACCCACAGCTAATATTATAATTAAACGCTGTAAATAACAAAATAAATAAATCAGTTTAACGCTGTATCCCACACACAACAGGGTAGGCAGAGGGAATCTAGTGTCAAGACACTCCGTTCCCCACTTTCAGCCAAATTCTGGAGGCATTGCGTGTTGAGTGGCAGAAGTCAACTCCGCGCTCTCAATAAATCGCTCTTGCTTGTGCCTTGATCATAAATCCAGGATTAAACTGCCAAATTTATTAGATATGATTAAAAATATTGTGCCTCAGCTTGTTTTACGTGTTTTCTCGCATTACTTTAATGTTCTTTGATGGAAATAATTTTCCTTTGTATAAATCGTGAACGTGACTTGAGACCATTTTATAAGAACTACCTTACTATATTGAATGTTGGTTTTTTGTTTGATGAGATTTAGATTTTTGTTTCAACTGGTTTTTTTTATAAAATCTAAATAAACATTTTTTTATTTATATTTTAAAGGCAGGAAGAAGACTGAAGAACTGAAAGCTGGAATTAATATAAGAGTGTCGAGTCGAGATCACATGGAGGTCCACGTGTTCTCAAAATCAACAGACATACAAACGGTAACGGTACCTTCAAAAAGCGCGTCTACCTCCACCTTAAAGGCCGGCAACGCACCTGTAACTCCTCTGGTGTTGCACGGGGTCGTGGGGGGCGGTGATCACTTTAGGTAACCCGAACGCTCGTTTGCCTTGTCCTTTTACCAAAAAAAAAAAAAAAAAAAAAAAAACGGATGACAAGGTCATCGTAGGTATCATATAAAAGAGAAGGTTCCCTTTTCATGAAAGGTTCCCTTTTCCCTTAAAAATGAACGGCGTGTGCAATATTAATAATGAAAAAAAAAGTATACATTGTCAATTATGTCAAATCAAACCCAGAACCATTTGTTTACATTTAAATACTTTCTGTGTTGTTAATGAAAATAAATACGATATATAATACGATATTTATACGTATACGCATAATTACCTTTTTTCATAATAGGGCAGACCGAGTGAACGGAGTGTGAGGGGCGGAACTAAGCGCCGCGCTTCACACTTCCGCCACAACCTAAAAAAAATTAAATTTAAAACTCTTATTATATTTATAAATACTTTATTCACCAAATATCCAATTCCAATAACAATATTTGGTTAGAAAACAATATATATACGGAAATAACTATTTAATTGACAGCCAAACGACCCTTCTGTAAAGTTGGTACGCTGAGCTTATTGGGCAATAGTTCGGCTTGTATAAGCAAAGGTTGAATTAAATAAAGCTGGCCTTTTAGTATAGTTACGTGGAGAATTAATAACGACTAATTATATATTTTTTGAAGATACTATAGAGAGAGAAAGAGAGAGAGTAAAAAGAGTTAATAAAAAAATGAAGACGTCGTGGCGCAGTAGTGAAATATCTGATTCTAAGTTTGATCTCGGATGATAAATATATTTTCTTTTTAAACGCGGCATTGAATTTCTCCCTTCAACATGAAATGTTCCGAAAATTTATAAAAAAATGGGTAACAAAATATTATAACATTAATTTCCCTCTGATCCCTTCTATATACGGGATATAGCGTGAACCTAGAAAAAGAGTATCAACTATCTCCTTTCACGTGGTTCGAATACATAACAATCCTTGATTAAAATAACGTTACTTTGAACTTACCTCAAAATTAATATTAAACACTTGTCTACGCGAACGTGTTACCATCGCTTAATCAATAGTAAAAACACTTATTCCACTTTGCATATGCAAACAATATGCGGCTGCCATTATCTTTCATGACATCTTAAATAAATGAAATTGAACTTTATGTTTGAGTAATAGAATTGAATTTCGTTTATCTGTTTTTTAATGTTCAAAGGCTAATCCTGATAGCTCTGTGTTAGTCACAAATTGGAGAATATATCTTTTTTTTATGTCATTTTTTAATATGTTTTTAAATATGATTTTTAAGTTATAGAGATGAGGCCAGACATGGTGAAGGGACAAGCGTGTGAGTTTAAACGCGACAGGTTTGGTATGGGTTCAACTCCCATTCAAGGAAATGAAGTTAGTTCCGCCAACATCGTCAACACGTCTCAGATCACGTCTCCGGATGTTTCCTCCTGCCTTCTACCGGAATGGATGCGAAGTATCTTAACTATAAATATCTTTAACATTCCTAAGAGATCTCCTCTCAGAGGTGGCCTCTGCTATGTACAGGTTACATCGTAAAGTTAAAAAGAACTCAAGGAAAAAAAAACAAAAAATATATATATTTCAATTTAAATATATAATCTGCTTACACCATTAAAGTCATAAAAATAATAATTTCTTATATTATTATTAAATTTTAACGTCAACAAACGACGCTACAACATAATATTATTAAGTATAGTTAATTATAAAAAAACATGTCTGTTTTAGTTTGCTCTGCACTAACTAATTGGTTATGCAAAATTTGAGTGGCCATCCAAGTCCGCTGCAGCATATCACCTCGAACACGGGGGTAATTGGGTTGGGGCCTCTTGAGTTTTTGTGGAGTTTCTAAGTATATTTATACTTGCTTTTTTGTTTTATTTAATTTTTTTAAGTCTTATTTTATCTTTTTGCTGCAAGCTATATCTTTTTAGAAAAAATATAAAAATCTGAAAGCAGCGAGATTTGAACGTTCTTCGAATTCGAAGTTTCACATAACGCACGGGTTCCAATCACGCGATTTTAATTTTTTATACGTTTCCTACAATGTATTATTTATTTTTTTTGGGAATAGAGCATAGAGTTTTACACTAGGTTTTCTCTACTTAGTGCTATAGTTAACAAAGAAAAGTCTGCCTGTATACGCGATGGATAAGGGTTTAATTCCCACTCAGGTAAATTAATTATTATCATTTCCACTACTAACAAGACGAAGTTGAGTTCCATGTATCAAATTGGGCTAAAATGGAGACTGAGTGTCCTAACACTACACCTACCACGCTATATGCGTAAAGAATGTCAAACAACCGAAATACAAAACACGTGCAAACAGACGTGACAAAAGATAAATCACTATTTACAATCCTACGCTGGTCCCCCAACAGCACAAATGACCGGGTATAATGACCCAACTATTGTGTTCTCCCTGCACCAAGTCTCATTTATTTTTACAACTCTATGGTTTTTTAACAGGAAAGTGAAATGATGGACATTGACTATGGTGAAATGTCCCGTAAATATGGGGATGATTCATTTTTTTTAAAGTGGTTTTTTATTGGCTTTTCTTTAACTAGGTTTAACTCTGCCAATTTCCACCTATCTGAAACTTAGCGTACCAAATAGCTGGAATTAGCGCCGTGCTTTGTTTTGTCATATATAATGTACTTAGATGTGGTATTTGTCAAAGATTTGATCGTCTATCCTTTATGAACATCTTAAGCTCAATTCCTAATGTATCTCCAAACGCTTTTGTCGTACTACTGAAGCAGAGAAATTAAAATTATTAATTTTCTCAATCGAACCTATCAAGAATCGAACCTAAAACCGTCACGATTAACAGTCGGCCATAATATAAAATGCCTATTTTATACGACGTTGAGTTCTGCCACTGAACACGCAATGCCTCCGGCAGAAAGTAGGTGCCACACAGAGTGTCTTAACACTAGGTTCCCTCTACCTAGCCTGCTGTGAGCGGGATAAAACGTGAAGCTGATTTTTTATTCTTATTTCATCAAAACAGCCATAAAAATTTATTCACAATTAAACATTCCCTACATTTAACCAACAATTCCCTGAAATACATCCCAATAACGCCGTTCAAACGACACCGTATATCGTTACATTAATTTTAACGATAAAATGCTTAGGCATTTTTAAGGGGGAGGCCAAAAAGGGCTTATTCTGGTAACCATAAAAATATATACAAAAATTTCTCTTTCCACAATAAAGGGAACGGTAATTGTAATTCTTTCAGCGGAATTTTCTGTACAGTTTGTTTGACGTTAAGATGGTTTTGCGAGAATTATTCGTAGCAATATGCTTACCCTTGTGCTAGAGGTGGAATGTAAATCTTAGTGTAAATGGCTTTTTTTTCGAACATGAGGTTAATGCTGTTAGCCCTATTGGCTTTTACAGCGACATCGGTTGGGTAGGGAAGAGGGTACTCTGTCCCTGAAGAAATGTAAGCACTAAGTGGCTGCCTGTGAGGAAGCCTTGAAAAATATTTTAAAAGATAAGCTATAAGCTCTTTTTTTCCTCATTTTAATTCAAATTCCTCTCTGTCTAGAGTAGGCAATCTAGTGTTAACACTCTATTCCCCACGTTTCACGAAATTTTGAGATATTTTTTGTCGAGTGGCGTAATTCGTCACCACGCTTTGTCAAGTTTAAAGACACTCTTTTGGCTGCTCTCCGCCCAATTTTAAAAACATTGCATCCGATCGCTTAACCCCATATATTCATTACAGATTATCCAGCTTACCATTACAACTAAAAACTAAAAAAATACAGTTTGTCTGAACCGATTCAGATGTAGCGCGTGTCATGATTAATATACATAGCATTCTTTTACAAATTGCCAAAACAATGCATCTTGTATCTGATGAATCTTACATCTCTAGTACTAAGACCTACAATTCTTTACTACTACAGTATAGAAATGTAGAAGTTATCATTGTAATTAGAAGAAACGGTGTGTACGAGGTTTTTATCGAAAACAATAAGCGTGGGAAAATTCTTGTATAACTAACTGTATGAGGGAAAGCAAGAAATAGTAATTGTTATATGAATCATAAGGTCCATGGCCACCTAAGTATGTAGCTTGCCGCTTTCTTGATCGGAAAAGCGTATAATATTGTGATGTTTGTTATACTTTCCGTTATTTCTTCACTTTTATATACATTTTTCATAGAGCCACTGAAATAAGTGGTGATAGATAACTTATTTCAGTGGCTCAGACAGATAGGCCGTCGTGGCGCAGCGGCACAATGGTGTGATTGTAATACGACTTTTGTGGGTTCGAGCCCCACTCCAGAAAGTGAAATATTTATTTACGTCCATATTTCCATTTCTTCGCTCTCGCGTCGAGGCAAAGCGTGGCGTTGAGAATTCGGCAGAAAGTTGAGAACGGAGTATCTTAACACTAGGTTCCCTTTACCTACCCTACTGTGTGCGGGATACACTGCGTGAAGCTGATTTCTGAGATCAGTTTATTCATAAATTTTGTCATAAATTACAAGTTAGTAGCCGTCGTGACGGAGTGTCACTCCGTCACGACGCATGTTAAAGGTTGTGGGTTTGATTATTATTCAAAACAATTGTTGACAAGACAAAGCGCGTCTATGAGATCCGCCATTCAACACTCATCAAGCTTCACGCTTTATCCTGCAAATAGCAAGGAAGACAGAAGAAAGCTAGAGCTAAGACACTTCACTTTGTACTTGTTCCAATTTTTTGGGAATTGGCGTATGTAGTGGCTGAACCCAACACCGCATATTGTCTGCTTGCCAGGATAATAATAGTGCTTATAATAATAATTACTTACTGAATGCAAAGTTCTATTAAATCAATATTATAATTCTATACAAAATTATACTGCATATTTAATAACCGGAAGTTAGTTTATCGACAGCTAATTTCCTTTAGCCAAGTGCTGTTGTATAATATCCGTTACAATGAACTAATGTCGCGGAGAGCTTAATGAAGATGGGATGATATTTTTCATTCAGAATCTATGTTTTATCTTTAATTTCAAAAATATTTATTATGGATCTAAAAAAAAAGCATTATTTTAGGGGATTTTATGAATGTTTAAGATTTTTATTAGATTTTTATGTAGAGTAAGAGAAAAAAAAACAAAAAAATACACACATCCACAGTTATACTAAGCTCTATATATCCAAAGTTACTAGTTAATTGAAAAAAAATAATAGCAAAAGCAATTTTTCAGATCACGCGAACAGAAAGATAGATCAGTGTCAAGGCACTCCTCTCTTTTCGCACTAAGTGGCGGAACTCATCATAACGCTTTATCATCTCAAATCGCGGAGAATTAAAAATTCACTCCATTAAAGAGCATCGAACCCACACACAACTCGTATACATCATGTGCTGTCCCACTGCGCCACGATGGACTCTATATTTTACTTGTAATAATTACTTTTTTCTTACGTTTATCTCTTACTTCTCTTCTTCAGCTACTTCAAGCAGACCAATAAGCAACAACAGCAACATTCTATTTGCCAATATTATCTCAGTTTCGTGTTGAATGGTAGAACTCAACGCCGCAGTTGATCTTGCCAGAGGTAGAAAATGAATCAAATTTATTCTTCTGAATCTCTAAATTCCTCCTCTGAATATAATTTTTTACTGCATTATTCTTAATTATACCTAATAACAGTAACTCTTTTATATGTATCTTGAACTTCACGCTTGAATTAACTGCGACTCTGAACTTGACCTGACTTATGATAAAAAACAAAAACTACAGTTCTTTATAGAAAAGAGTTTCAACTTTATATTATCAATAATAGAGCTGAAATTAGCTTATCTAATAACATTTTATATTGTTTATGTATGAAGTTTTTGTATGGAGTGCATACAAATTTTGCATCTTTTTGTGTAATTTAAATGATTCTTGAAAATTATGTCTATGGTGCAAGAAAATTAATATGAATGTCTTCTGATAATAATATGATTGAATGTTTTTTTAGCTTCACGCTATATCCCGCACATGTTATGGGATAAGAAATTTCAGCGTAAAGATTTAAAAAAAAACAAAAAACGTAAATAAACTTTTTCTTTTTCTTGCGACAATTTGAGAGAATTTTGAAAAGGACTTTCGTTCATTCGATCTTTGTGTTGAGTTACAAAACTAAACACCGCGTCTTGTCTTCTTACCAGATCGAGAAAATCTTTTGTCAACACTTTTTACGTCAAAATTATCAGTTTTTACATTCCAAAAAAACTAGTAAAAGTCAAAATAAGTCAAACCGGGGAAAGGAGTGTCTTAACACTAGGTTCCCACTGCCTACCCAGTGAAGTACAGTGTGAAGCTGATTTTAGTACTATTAAAAATAGATTTTGAGGTCTTTGTTTAAAGCTAGTTTGTCATTATAATCGCCAGTTTAATTATCTTACGAAATCGATCGCCTAATTGGGTTTATTGCTTGACAAAATCTAAAACAGATTGGTTCGCAGTTATTACTTGTTTTGGTTAAGCTGGAATA
>DWGR01004983.1:0-10687 GCA_018247715.1 Heliconius burneyi
CATAAATTTGGTATTACTCTTCGGTATGTCAAGTGACGGAATGACACATGACCGCCTTGAGCGTGTGGGGGCGGGAAGTACGGTAAAACGGGAACGCAGATAAGCAGGAAAATTCTGGTAGTTAAGTTAAGTTAAGAAGTATTGGTATTGGAAGGATGAACACACTCTCCAATGTCAAGAATGGACATGTATCGCAGTTATACAGCATATGGGTAAAGAGCGTATAAGCCTTACCATAACATCCGGTCTTATAAATCACAAACCCTTGCTAGGGAGAATAGATGTGATGATGAGATATGTATATCCCAAGAATGTTCTACGAGAAATACGAAATACGAAGACATATTACGTAGAGAAAAGGTTGGAATTTTTTATGACCAGAAAGGAGAAGATTTTGGTTGCCGTTAGGAATATAATATCGATATAGAGAAACGTCACGAAAAAATGTGAGGAACCCCTGCATGTGCTATATAAAGAGATTGACGAGTGGTGGTTGAAATTCTTCAGGGAATGAGCACCCTCTTCCCTAACCAACCGGTGTCGCTGTAAAAGCCACAAAGGCTAACAACATTAATGTCAAGTTCGAAAAAAAAAATGGTGGTTGATCCTCAGGGAATGAGCACCCTCTTCCCTAACCAACCGGTGTCGCTGTAAAAGCCACTAAGGCTAACAGCATTAATGTCAAGTTCGAAAAAAAAAATGGTGGTTGATAGTGGACGAAGTGAAACATACAGAGAGCAGTGCTTTGATCGCTCCGTTCTCGCTGACTACCCCGCTAGGGATAAAGCGAGATGTTAAAAAATAAAAATAGAGAAAAAAAAAAACAACTTACTTTTAATAGCAATAGTTAAATTTTTCCCGACTACTAAGGAAGGGTTATAGATTGATACTTACGTAAGCTGAAGTATCTTAATTTTGTACTGTTACATCGAAAAAACAGTAACAATATTTATAACGTTTCCATTACACTGAAACTGAAAGCCGTGGAGGTTATATAGCTTTAAGATTCAAAAGAATAGAATCGGAGAAAAGTTCACGGACTAAATTTAGATACTATGTAAATTTTTAATCATAGTTTGTTTAAGAATAAAAAAATTATCACACGGACCATCCGTAAGTTTAAGTATATACGTAAGTTTATTAGAAATAGCCCTAATTTTCAGGACTACAGCCTCAGATCAGACCCATTTATATACTCTAAAAGCTAATTAAATAAAAGCTAATCATTGTCTTCAACCAGCGTCATTGGGTTCTTTTATGTTACCATTTTGACGGCGCAATCAATGTTGTTTTTATATAAAACACGTTGGAACTTTATCGAAAACTCAAAGTACATGAAATGTGTTTGTTACAGATTTTCTCTACATGTCAATATAAAGATATATTAACTATCACCGAAACATTTTTTAATCTAAAAGCAATAAATAAAAACCTCAATGACGATTGATGTGCTAAAACTAGGAGAATGAAATTAGACTCATTTCTGCGTCGGTAAAGCTTCCGTGGCGTCCGATACACAGTCGGAGAATAAAGCTCTACACGATAATATTATTATAATCTAAAAAAAACAGTACATTATATAATGTTGTTTAGTGGCAATCTTTAAAACAAAAACTTGAGCGATCAATGATATGATTTTCATAAACTTTTTTGCGATCGATATCGGCTACACCTACATTATAAGCACGTTTAATTATTAAAAACTTTAAGAATATATTTTTTTCATAAAAAGTAGCAAAAAAATTAATACATATAGTTTAATTATGAATATTTTTGAATAGAAATTAGCTAAGAAATCCAAATCTCCACGTAAAATATTAAATTTTTTGAACGTTTTCTTCTTAAACTATATTTTTGTATATGATTTAATCATTAAACTTGTCTATGCCACTTGCTTATTATTTAGTTAAGTATTTAATATGATATTCATCTTCTTAAAATAATTTATTATTAATGAGTAATCACAAGAAAGATGAAATTTGTGCGTCCTCCAAAAGGACTGCCATACCATGCTTCTGACAACAAAAGTAACTAATATTTTCTTGTATTTTTTTTCTTCAAACAATTATCTACTCGTTATGAGCGTCATGGTGCTAATTTAGCATCATAATGAAATTATTATATATATTCGGTAAAGATTTTTAATATTCTATATATTTTTTATATAATATAACAAAACTCTAAAAATATAATTCGTTATATTTTTTATCAATACAGGGCATGTTAATAATATAGGATATATTAAAACAACACACATACGCACAGATAAGAAATAATATCCCCTTTATTATTTTTTGACTTTGACGTATTCTTAGAATACTTTTATGCTTGCTTTTCTGTGATAGTATTACTGTTAAAGTGGTCTATGTAAATGTTTAATGTTGACAGACATGAGACAAGATATACTTGAAATAGTACTAGAACTTAGAAGTATTGCTTTTATTTGTTGCTGTACTATAAGAAGTCATTGTAAATCGTTCATAAATATTAACTTATAAGTTTTACATTTACATGCAGAACCAAGTTTAGCTTGTTCCAGAAGTCTTGCTGCAGAATTTAATAAATCATATAATGGGAGGCGGGGATTTGGTAATAATCTTTAAATCATTTTTAATTTCGTTATTTATTTTGATTAATGATAATGAATACAAATTAAGCAAAGGCTTAATTAATATCAAGTTAAATATGTGATTTTATAGAATACAAAAAAGACATGGCATCCAAATACATATAAAAATCAAGAATGTGTTTGGAAAGCAGAACAAGCAGCAGCCGAAGAAAAAAAACGAATCTTGGAATTACAACGAGAAAGAGCTGTGGAGAGAGATCGTGAAGAGTTGAACGAGTTGACAAAGCCAACATCTAAAGATGATCGTCTCCATTGGATGTATGATGTAAGTACATTATAGTAATCTAGGATTAAAACGATTACAATCAACTATTCTTATTATTTTCACGAACTATAGAAATTTACGTTCTTTTCGTTATTTCCTAATAAATAGCTTGTATGTTTAATTCTCATAATTATTTAAATAAAATTAATGAGTTGTTAATATTATTTTCTAGAAACCGGATAAAAAGGTACAGCAAGAAGATTACTTGCTGGGAAAAGCAGTTGACAAAAATTATGATGAAAGTGGTAAATCTGAGAATGACATACCAGCTGTATCACGTAGAGTTGTGGGTTCAAGTATGCTCGCATCAGTGGGAGATGTTCAAGTAGATTTAGCTCGTAAACTTAGAGAGGATCCTTTACTAATGGTTAAAGAAAGAGAAAGAGCTGCCAGAGCTGCTCTTCTAAATAATCCAGTGCAAAGACGTAAACTTACAGAATTGCTAAGGAAAGAACAGGTAAGATTTTGTACACCATAGGAGTTTGCTTCTAAAATATCCTGTCCTGTAATGTGAAACCATTTTGAATTTGGTGTCGGTAGACAAAGGGGATTGAACATAGGAGATGAGTGTAAATGTATTTTTAAACCTATACTAAGGTAGCGAGTCCCAGGTATCTGAGGTCTGTAACAATTTGGGCACCTGCACTACGAATCAGTGTAGTGCCTAGTAGTTTCTTCACTTTTGTATGAGTTATTTACTACAAATTAAAGGGCCAAACTTAACATCTTGCTCCTGCCTCATTACATCAGTGAGGAAATCATAATTTATCATTACCTTGAGCGGAAATTGAACTAACTTGTCATGCTAGTGCCCCTGCGCCATGACTGGCGATACTATAAAAAGTAAAAAATGTCAGTTACTTTCTTTATCTGTTATCTTATGTATATACACTTCATAGGTTAGGTTCGTTTCCAACAAATACTTTACTAAATGTTGAAAAAATACAATATATTTTTTGAATTACGGAAGTTTTAGTTTATCTTTCAAAGTTGTATGTTAGAGAATTTAGGCCGTTTCAAAACTTGATTTTTTGCTTAAGGGGAGCCACAGCTTGTATGCTGCACAAGGGATGTTCGAATGTAAAAGTTAGGAATAGGGATTCCTAACTTTTATTGGCTTTTTAAACTGGTCAAATGATTAAAAAAAGCATTATTGATATTATTATTTTTATTATTATATTTACATTTGTAAAAGTCCAAAATAAAAGATTAGAAGTTTAATGTTTGATAATCATTGATCCTAATAATATTATAAGGATTTAAATTGATGAAACTAAGTGTTTTTTCTCAAAATTGTAATTTCACAGGTTTGAATCTGATGCTAAGTAAAGGAAGATTACAACTCAACTTCCATCTAGTATAATTAAAAAATAGAAAAAAAAAATTACACATGTATATAAATGTATTATTTTATAACCTTTTCTATATTTAAAGCTTTTATTCCAGGAGCAAAAAAAATCTGTGAAAAGTGAGAAAAAATCCAAGAAAAAAGAGAAAGACTTAGATAATTTGCTTTTAGAAAAGCTTACCTCTTTAGGAGGTGAGAAGGGATTGAATATTGCAAAATTACTTGAGTCTGATGATTCATCTTCAGATAGTTCCTCAGATGAGAAGAGTAAAAAGCATAAAAAGAAAAAAAGAAAAAAGAAAAAGAAGAAGAATAAGGATATAGATCCATCTCATAGAAAAAAGAAAACAAAACAAAAAAAGAAAGATCAAAAAGATGAGACTGACACAGATTATGAAGAAAAGAGTAAAAAATCGAAATATGAAAGTAAAAGAAAATCTCCTGTAAAGAGAAAATCTTCAAGTGATAGCAGTAGTTATTATGATGCTACCCCTCAAAAGAAAGTTAGAAAAGACCTATCTCCACCGAGAAAAAAAGCTGACAAAGAAAAACAATATAGACGAGACAAAAGTAAAGATTCAAAATATATAAGAGAACAAACTTATGGGAATATAAGAGAGGGTGTAAGAAAAGAAGGAAGAGGTGCTGACAGAAATGAAAGAAGATATGAAGGTAAGAATGGAAACCGAAGTCAACTGATAAATAAAAGATTAGGTCTTAGTGAAGGAGAGAAAGCTGCTAAATTGGCAGAAATGGCTGCCGCGGGTGCAGAGAGAGAAGTTCAAAGAGGAAAGCGCGTTGCTGAACAGCGAATAGAAAATGCATCTGAAAAGATTTTACCGCGACATCATTCATCACGTAATGAAGCTCGTGCTTTACCAGAATCTCTCGAGAGTCGCATTCATTCAAACAGGCATTACATACAGCGTGGCCAGCGCCACATGAATGAACATTTTGCTCGTAGATGATAAATATTTAAGTTGTAAAATAAGTAAACAAAATAAAAATCATAATCATTTTAATTTTGTTTTATTTTAAGTAAATTAATAAATATTATTCAAGTTAAAGAAATACTCAAGCTGTATTTAATAATAATTAAAATAAAATATTTCATCGATATTTTAGGTAAATCAATAAATAATATTGAAGTATAAAGTAATACACAAGCTGTACTTATTAATAATTAAAATAAAATATTTAATCTGATACAATATTTCCATGGTTTTATATTGAATCTTTTATAGTTTAAATGAATTGAAGCGGTTGCATTTACTCCTCTAGTCAAGCGGTATCTTCTCTCTAACGATCTGTAACACAAGTAGCAATACATTAAAATTTCCAAGTATTTGAAACATTTAAGTTACTTTATATAGGACTAGCGCCCCTCTCGCGGCTTTCTTCGGCTAACTACACAATTGTTTATTTACTAATACATGAAAAAGGTTCAGTTCAATCAATAAAATATTTTGTAACGTTTTTTTAAGCCAAGTACTTTAATATTGATATAACTTTTTTATTTATGAACCCTTTTAAATTAATAAAAAAACTTAATATTCAGGGAAGTTTGCCAGAGTACAATTGTGAAAACTGCAACTGATTCTGAGAACGTGAACAAACACTCAGACAAACATTTTAAAAATCATTGTATTGGATTCTTTTACATTGATAAATAACTCCAGTCCATTTTCTCATATATCTCCCACGTAAAGACAGCGACCTGTTACAATATTATTAAATGTATAAATGACTTTAGAATTGAAGTGTTGTGGCAGACCGATCTGGAGGTCACCTTATTTCTAAAGTATAGTAGAAACTCGATTATCCGGACTATCAACTGCGATAATTATTTTATACAACTTAATACAATAAACCTAAGAAAAATTATATGTACGTAAATACGTACGTAATTTAAATATATTTATATATTGTTTTTAAGAGACATAAAACAATTTATTGGTACCTATGCACAAAATCAGCTTTTCTTTATACATTCGATTATCCGGACTAATGAGAACAATTAGTCCGGTAAATCGAGTTTCTACTGTAAAAGGAAACAATGATTAATATTTAAAAGTCAGGGTCTTTTAAAAAAATACTTCGTGTGAAAAGAACATTCAATATTTTTACGTATACAAACATTGTATAATAGAAATGATAGGTGTAGCTGGTATTTTTTATGATTTGGTTAGCTTAATGAATACTTCATTCATCACCCTTCATCCTTTATTGTGAAGATTCGCAAAATATAATTGGTTCAATCTTTCTTCTGACTTTTGAGTACCTCAGCGCACATCCCTGCGTATATAGGATCAGTGTCCCACGGGCCGCGTTCGGGCAGAGGGAGCGCGCGGCGGCGCAGTTCCGCAACGAGTTCGCTCACTTCCATGATGGGGATCGGATCTAGCGCCCGTGCCAGACCCGCCAAGTACTCCACGTAGTGCATCCTGGAAGAAAATATCTCGTAAACACACCTCTATTAGGCCCCGTTTGTAGAGGCCGTCGAGTGAGCCGTAGGGGCGAGGCGGAGGACGCAATGCAGCTCGACGCACTAGCGTTTCTAAGTCATCCACTTCCAAGATCGGCAGCGGGTCGACCTTCTGTCCTCTCACCAACCGGCTCAAATACTCCAAGTAATGGTTCCTGGAACAACACGCTGCACTGACCACCGCCGATTCTTCAATGCACCCCTTGTATAAATACATCTTCGGCGTGGTAACAAATATAGAAAAGGGGAAAGGAGGACCCATGAGTGACGAGGAAGAGAAATAATAGTTAAAAGTGTGTAATCGTTAAAAAGTCTTAAATTAATTTGTGGGTATTATATATATTATATGCACGTACTTGCACAGTCCAGCTTGCTTGGGTTGTACTTCACTACCACAGGTAGTGTCTATAAGTCCAGTAGGCGTCTCTCGCTGTAGCTGTATTGGACATCGACTGTTATTAGAGTCAACTGCTTCTGTTTCATATACAACATTATTCATCTGAAATAATATTTAACATTAGATATTACGTAGGATTTCGTTATTTGATAATATTTGAAAACCTACTTGCAAGAGTGTTTGCAGTTCATGCGGTTCCTTATCACGTAGATAAAAGAGACAGTTACGTGGATGGTGTGCGTGAAGACCAAGCTTTGCACAATACTCGCTCAGTCCACATCGAGCTCCCATTGTGAAGGGTTTCCCACACCCGTAGCAAAACTCATATTTACATTGTGTACAAGTAAAATGCATGCAGCCACCTCTGGAACAAGCACAAATAATACGGTTATTAAGACAGGCTTTAAAGTAAAAATTTTAACATATCTATAAATGGATATTTTTAATTTACCTTGATAAAGAATATTTAAAATGGCATCTTGGACAATCCAGACCGTTTTCTTTGAGATGTTGTTGAACAGCTACTATAGATCGTTCGGGATCGTTGTCTTCTAACCAACCCGCGTATTGGTCGCAAGATAAACCCTCATGATTCGAATTCCACTGTAAAATTTATTTGTTTTCTGTTTTGTAGACACTATAACTTTTATGTTATTGACAAATGCATATAAAAATTGATATAAGTGCTTAATTGCTAACAATGATAAATATTTTTAATTTTAGTATAATTCTCACCGGTTTTCTACAATTTGCACATGTCACAGATTTGCATTCAGGACAACGTAATTTTTTTTGTTTAGGATGAACAAAAAAACCCGAAGAGCACTCGACGCACCATCTAAAGTTTGGATCTCTTGCCAGTGTTCTGTCTCGTAACTGAAAAATATTTGAGATAGAAATATTTAGTATAAAAAGGCAGAAAATATATTGTTTTAACAAAATATATTATTTTAACAAGCCTAGCGAGGCTTGTTTCGAGTACCTTTCTTTGAAACAATTCATGTATTTCTGTTTCTAACAATGTTTTAAGCAAAATATCCAAATGGGCGAAATAATCGAGCCAATTATCTTCCGGAAGATTTTCTAATTCAGGCTCCTTGCAATATGGACAAACGCAATCTACGATACTGCGTTCCGTAACTTGAACTGTAAAGTAATGATGGGCACACTCTCGACAGCACCTGTGTGTGCAACGTAACATGGATACCATCTGAAAATGAAGAAAACATTTATTGCAATTATTTACTTAAATTAACATTTCTAATACAACATTTCAACGTTCTTTACCTCATGTTCAGGAAATTTAGTAGCACAAAGTTCACAGTCTTGATGCAAATATACAAGTGCCGAATTCAAATCTGCACATTCTAGGGCAGCTAAAAGGGCTGCCGGAGGATCAATTCCTTGAGAAACTAATTCTACTGCTAATTGTGCTTGTTCCCAAGTTTCCATAGCTCCTTCAGCAAGTAGCATCCTTGCTTGCCTCTAGAGTAAGAAAATGCTTTAAGTATCTTAATTATAAAATTAATTATAAAATGTTTTGAATGGAATATACCTCAGGAGAACCTTCAGGCAGTCGTACTCTGGCGAGATCAATTAATTGTCCAGAAATTTGGCGGATTGTTATCGGTTGCGGCATAGAAATTAGTGTTGGTATTATTTCTTCATTCTTATTTACAAATTGTTTATCTGGTTCTTCAGAATCACTTTCAGTCCACTCATCTTCAGTGCGACATGTCTCCCGGAAGAAATGGTCATTTTTCTTTGTTTCTACACTTACATCTGGTGAATGTTGCTTGTTTTGGGGTACCGGCGGAGAAGGTGCTTGTTTTTTTCTATTAATTGTTGAAGTTGAAGCTTTTATTTCGGGAATTTCTTGTGCTTGGGTGGTTGGTTTAACTTTATTGTCGTTAAAAAGTCTTGTTTGTAATTGTTTGACATGACCACTTTGGACATTTCCAAAATGACTTTTAGGAGGATTCGGAGCATGATATTGCTTAAGGCTAGCTCTTCGAATTGGTACCTTAGATGCTATTACTTTTGGCAAATTTTTATTTTCTATTTTTTGTTTATTACTTTGTATTGTCTTGACGAGCTTTGGAATATTTGATTTATTAACGATGGCTGATATTTTAGTTTTCTCTTTATTAGTTGTATCTGAGGCTTTATTATCTGAGTTCACTATTTCAAAATGTCTGATTTCTGAATCCATATTATCATTTGTTTTCTTCGAATTTACATTATCTTTTGTAGATAATGTTGCTTGTTTAATTTCATCATTATTGTATTTAATAAGTTCAGAGGTTGACTTTGCTAGAATAGATGTATTTATTTCTTTTGGATTTTGATTACTTTGCACATTATTTTCTTCTTTGTGCGGGGGAATATTAAGGTCAATCGTAATTGATTCTTTGTTTTCACTAATGTCAATCGGTTCTTCTGAAGACGTACTTACTTGATTATCTTGGTTTCTTATATTTTCTAGACGCGCACTAATGCACAATTTTTTAAATTCGTTTACTATCAGTTTTGTTGGCGGGCTGGGTTTGTAATAGCCTATATTTACTAACTCCTTAGTGTAAACTTTCGCATATTGTGGTTCTTGCAAAATAACATTTTCAGTATGCACATTATAACTACTTTCATTTGTATCTATTTCTTTCATTATTATATTTTCCTTTTTTTGTGTATTGTTATTTAGTTGCGCGTAAATTTCTTCAAAAGTGTCGACTGCAGAAAATAAATTGTTATTTAGGTCTTCCGTTTTTTCACTTCGCTGTTCGGCTTGTGGTTCTATTACTTTACTTTGTTGTTCTTGTAAGCTTTGAGCTATCGAATTTAACATTTTTATATTTGTTTGCTTAAAATCTTCTAATTCATTTTCTACATGATCCATTGCTTCTTCAAAATTTTCATTTTCTTCTGAACTAGTCCTTTGAATTGCAAATCTATTTTCGGATTGGTATTTCGGATCATCCTCACCGTCTAAAAGTTCTATATCATCAGATGTCAAATCTTCTGTTTCTTCTTCCTCCGTTTCGCTGTAACTAGATTCTTTTTCAGAAGAAAAGTGTGATTCATTTATGCTTTCCTCCGTCTCACTTTGAGTGTCACTTTTTTCTGGCATGGAATTGATATCAGAAGTTATTTCATTTTTCATTTGTTGAATAATCTTTTGTGTGCTATCAACTATATCACTAAGATTATTGGATTTATCTTCATTTATATCAAATTCATTATTACTATTACTATTTTCAATAGTATCTCTCTTATCATCTACACTATCATTGGTTTGATTTTGTTTTACTTTTTTTTTGTTTTCTTTAAATGGGTTACCATTTTCAGATTTAAAAGTAGACGGAGATTTGATTTTTGTTTTTACTTCAGGACTTTTCTCTAATATATTTATAGTGTTTTCTTTTTTACCTTGATTTTTGAAATTTTGCTCAATTTTACGCTCTCTGGAATAATTGTCTGTTTCAAAATGATTATGTTTGCTTAGATTTGGTAATGGACTTGACCTGGTTAATGCGTTATAAGCATCGATAAAATCGTTTTCAGAT
>DWGR01004984.1:0-10687 GCA_018247715.1 Heliconius burneyi
TCCCTCTGCCTACCCTGCCTCGTGCGGGATAAACAGTGAAGCTGGAAATATAGTTTACCGAATTATATCTAGATTGAATTATAGTTTACTGCTTAACATTCTAATAAATAATTAAGGAGATGTCACTGATTCGCAATGGCCTTCGGGCAGCATAGGATGACCGACTTATACATTTTCGTAGTATTGTTAATTTTTATGTAATCACTAGCTGACCTGGCAAACTTCCTACCGCCTAACAGTCATTCTTTAATTTTTATTCTGCTATTTGGGACACCTCCGGTCAGTTAAAATAGTAAGATGAAAATAGAAAAAGGAAAGTTGATAAGTTACATTACATTATGTCAATCCATACCTATATTATAAATTCGAAAGTAACTCTGTCAGACAGACAGTCTGTGTGTCTCAATGATTTTGTTAAGCGACTGTAAAAATAATTTTAAGTGATTTATATTTGTACTAGCGGACCCAGACGCGGCTTCGCCCGCTTGAACTATACGAATATTTATTAACTATATTTATGAAATTGTTTTCAGTTTTCAATAGAATTATTAAAAACATATAAGCCTAAACAATTAAAATGAGCTAAAAAGAATAAAAAGTGGAGACCTATTATTAGAAAAATTATCTGACTAATTGAAATGAATAAACAAAAGAAGTAAAAGTAACTAAAGGAAATTCTTCATATAAGAAAAAGTACTTAAAGTTTTCCATGCGCGTACATAGATACCTACTCTAACTACTCGTAAACATATTTAAAAAAATAAATAAATAAATCAGCTTCACGCTGTATCCCGCACATAGCAAGGTAGACAGAGGGAACCCAGTGTTAAGACAATCCGTTCCCTACTTTCTGTCGAATTCTGAAGGCATTGCGTGCTGAGTGGCAGACCTGAACGCCGCGTTTTGCCTCGACACCAGAGCGAAGAAATGGAAATAGAAACGTAAATAAATATTTCACTTCTTCGAGTAGGGATCGAACCCACAACATCGCGTTACAGTCACACCCTTGTGCTGCTGCGTCACGACAGCCTCAAACTAAACTAAACATACTCGTATATCTATCTATATTAAATAGTATAATTTTAGCGAGAACAAATGATAATAAACCCCACGAAAATGACGAACTGAGATAACCATTCTTTCATAAATTTTCTAATTTTTTGGTTGAGTTTGAACTCTATTAGAAGAAGCAAAGTGTAATTAAAATTAATTATAAACAGCAAATAATTAAATAAAAACTAACAAAACCGTCATAGTCATCTATCTGTCCGTTCGCGTCGGTCACACTATGCCGCTCGTAGGCTGGCTCATTCCGAATCAGTGACATCTCCTTCATTATGTATTACAATGTTATACAGTAAACTATAATTCCAATCTAGAGTGACTATTATAATTATGTACATAAGGACGAATATCAAATATATAGAAAAACATTAAAAAACACCGGATAAGTTTAAAGTAAATTAATTAAAATTGTTACTTAACCCTCAGAGATAAACATATACCATCGCTGACTTTTTAAACATTATTTAAAGGGCAATATTTTTGTAAAACATTATTTTTATGTGTCATAAGGTTGAGGCGGCGCACGCCATGTGGCGCCACGCTCTTGTTAACGTTTTCTTAAGACAACAAGCAAACTTCGCAAGCCGTTGCCTGGCAACGACGTTTGTTTATTAAGATGGCGGAACAAATTGCACGTCAAATTAATTAATATTTTAATATATTAGTTTATGTTGATAATATTACAAATATGACAAAAAAAATCAAGTATCTCTATATGAGTATTTTATTACAATTGGATTACGGGTTTGACCCTGATTGCGTAAAAGACAGACAGAGTTACTTTCGAATTTATAATATAGGTATGGATGGTCGCAAAAAGATTCCTATTTAATATAGAGTAATGTTTAGTTACTTCATAGATCCGATATCTATGTACGCACGCACGGAACACTTTACGTACTTTTTCTAATTTACTTTTAATTATTTTGTTGGTTCTTTTTAATTACTCAGAATTTTTTCTAATAATATGTCTCCACATATTATTCTTTTTGATTATTTAGGCTTACATTTTCCTACTAATTCTATTGATAACTGAAAATAATTTCATAAATATATTTAATAAACCAGCGACCCGCTCGCGGCTTCGCCCGCTTGAACTACTTAATTATGTACTTAACACACTGAATTACATTCCTGTTTTAATATGTAATGAATATTTGCAAAGAACTTAAGATTTCTAATGTACGTCTTTAAAGTGATAATATTATTAGAACGCGCAATTTATTTAGCTTAGTAAATAAATAATTGTGTTGTTTAAGCGGACGAAGACGCGAGCGGGGCGCTGTTGATACGTTAGTATCTAAGTACATACATTAAGTATTAGTATCTAAAATCGGCAAAGTTAAGAGCTAACAGCATTAACCTCATGTTCAATAAAAGGCAAAGTTGATTTATTTAACATTTATTTTATTTCTCTTCTTTTTATTTACTACAACATAAACAACCTTGATATATATATTGACTCGTGATTGACACGCGCGCTGTCACCGCAGCAGTGTCGGGGTCCGGATCCGGAGAAACCTGGAGATTGTACGACCACGGTTATGTGGTCGTACAATCTCCAGTGAGTGGAGGCACAGCCAAGGATTTGCAGCAATTCTTTTTTAGTATGGCCTTTAACGATGGACCTTATGCAGTTGAAAACTGATTTACACAAGTCCTCCCGCACCCCTACCACCCGCCCTCGCCACGCTCATATTTTACAACATTTCCCAAACTTAGGCGAAAATTTCGCACGTCTCTAAAAAAAGTGATGTTATCTAAAAGCTGCGGGTGGCAGAGGGCGGTGGAGGGTGGCGAGTCGGGAGGGATGGAGGGCAGTAAAACTGACAAGACGCGATTTCGCAGATTTCAACCCGGAATGCACGAATCAGCTTTTTATCATAAGTTGGCATCATTTTTACGAGCGAGGTGCTCATAGCCGGGATCGGGAAATTTAAATTTGGGATATAATTTGAGAGCTCCTGATGGGCATAGGTGGGTACAGGCGATGCGGCCCATCGCAGCATACTAATGACTCGTTTTAATTACCCCGCAACGTGCGATCTGCTGCCGCCTGTACTCACACATGTCACACGCGGTGCTGTCCCCGCCGCCCGCTGTCCTGCTCGACTAGATTACCCTTTGATGATTACTAGTATCACATTATTACATGTTCATCTGCATTCTGCACACAGCAATCATACGCACAGCGAAGTGCATATATTAAAGGAAGTGAAATATTTATTTCGTTTATGTGCCCATTTCTTCGTTCTGGTGTCGTGCCACTCAACACGCAATGCCTCCGGAATTCGGCAGAAAGTGGGGAGCGGAGTGTCTTAACATTAGGTTCCCTCCGCCTACCCGACTGTATGCGGGATACAGCATAGAGCTGATGTTAATTTCATTTAGTTTGTCTCGGAGTGGAACGATAGTAAATTAAACAGCTTTCTATGAAAAGTGTGGTAATAAATTGTAGCTTAAGATCTCCTAAAATAGTAGAACCGCTTGCCTCGCGTCGAGTTACTCTATCTTGATTTATGAAGCAATTAAGGCGCTCGCACCCATTTTTTTCTCGTCTGAAGATTTCTCGACATATGGAATATGGATGCCGCAGCGGCTTATTACTTGTGCGGTGTGCGGTGCGCACAAACAACTAAAAACAGAGGACACTCGATGCGCCGCGCATAACATCCTTTGTCACGACGTACTCTGATCAACTTCTTGAAACGACAGGCTTTCTATATAATACATTCTCTACATAAAACTACGGAAGTTACTGCAATCAACTATATACGTCATTGCTACTTACCTCCTAATAGTTATACGAAAATATGTAAGTAATACTAATACTATGGGATCCTAATGTTAAGATACTCCGTTTCCCACTTTCCAGTAGCGGAACTCAACGCCACGCTTTGCCTCTACGCCAGAGTGAAGAAATGAAACTATAAATATAAATAGATATTTCATTTCCTCAGTCAGTTTACAGACACGTTTTAATCTTATTTTAAACTATTTTTATAAAATAATAAATAAAAATCTTTTATTATCAAGCATCACATAGGCTCATAGTTGGTTAGTGCAATGGAATTACTTTAAACTACGTTAGTAAAATAAAATACAATAATGTCTTTTCTATATATGGTGGGACCTTGTCATGTGCAAATATACATATAAGTGCTATTGCAAAAATTTGAAACCAGAAACATTTCAAGCATCACTTGACTACACATTTCATCAGTAATTTTTTCAATCACCAAAGAAGGGCAGGAAACTAAGAAGTGTGTCGCTGGGACTATGTGTGCTGTGCCTGTGCCGACGCTACGAGGTGCCCCATTACGCACACCTACAAGGCGAACATATGTTTCCTTTGACAGAAAACAGCTGTTCAGCATTCCTGCAACTTTTAACGGTTAGGATCAGCTGATCGTGACGCGTGACGCTTTACAAGCGCGTGACGTAAACAGGATATCCCGTCGCGGCGGGGCGGGGCGCGGGCGACCCGTACCTGGCCATCGACGGCCGACGGGAGTTTAGTTTTATTATTATATTTAGTTACATTATCAGTTACAACGTCAGCTCTTTCTTTAGAATGTACTTTATTACAACTTCCTTTCAATAGTAGGTACAATAAGTCTCAGCAACCTGCCTCTTTTTAACCGACTTCTGTAAGAAAAGGAGGTTATCAATTCGACTGTTTCTTTTTTTTATGTTTGTTACTTCAGAACTTTTGACTGGGTGAACCGATTTTGATGATTTTTTTTACTTGAAAGGGAAAAAAGGGGAAGGGAGTGCTTCCCATGTGGTCTCATTTTTTAAATTTTTTTTTCTGACAATGGTATCTATGAGAAAATCACATAAGTCTTATATTTGCATTCGGTATGTACGCGAGAAATGGGCGAATAACTCAATGTGGCGTTAAGCGATTTCGATTTTTTTTTTTATTTGAAAGGGTACACTTCAACGATAGTCTGGTGAAAGTTTGGTAAGATTCCGATCGTGGGATCCGGTCAAAATTGATAAACTTTGTTTTTTTTATGGTAAAATTTTTATTATACTGTAATATTGTTTAACTTCAACCGATTTCAATAATTCTTTTTTTATTTGAAAGGATACATTCAAGAATAGTATGGTGAAAGTTTGGTAAGGTTCCGATAATGGGATCCGGTCAAAATTGATAAAGTTTGTTTATTTTTTTGGTAAAAATTTTATTATACTGTAATATTGTTACGACTTCAAGTTCAACTTCAACGGATTTCTATCATTATTTTTTTTATTTGAAAGGATATACTTATTATTCGACTTCAAAATCATAAAATCTATGTAAAATTATTTTGTTACTTTTTAGTTCGTTGTTAGAAGTCGGTTTCTTGTTGTTAAAAATTAATTTATTGAATTATAAATATAGTCAAAGTACCGATATTGGCACGCCGAACATTTCTCCCTATTAATGTTGAATGCATATGTGAGAGGCTTATGATCAGTGTGAATCACAAAGTTTCTCGCCTCAACCATGTGTCAAATATACTTAAAAGCTAATAGTTCCCGGTCGTAGGGACTATATGTCTTATTCAAATTTCAATAATTCAAATAATTTAATTCAAAATAAGTTACATGCTTTATTTTTGTACGTCAAATAATTTACCATTAGTTCATTTAAGTTTTATATGTTCAGTGCGAGTATATTCATTTACTTCTGACAATGATACCTTTGAAACAAACTGGAGCGAGCATTTCACTCCCAAGGCGTGTTATCATTTATAAAATCATTAATTTGGTAATAACCTTTAACATAACGTTTGTTCCCTGACGTTTTCTGGGATCCTTTTACGCAGATGTTAGTTTTCTAGATAAGAAACCAAGAGGCTGCCATACGTTGTAGACACGTTGTTGAGGTCCTGCTCTAATACCGACATCTTAAGCATCAGTGGCAATAGCTAACTCTGCAGATGGATATGGATGAGCTAACAACGTGGCTCAAGCCAAAACCAGTCTCACATTTTTAAAAGGCTTCCATCACCCTAGGTGTTATGATGGTCAAATTAGCCCCTTTCATCTTGGGTTATAAAAGCGCAGCATCTAATGGTGCTTAGATATTTGCGGCGTTGGGAATAAAATGACGATAAAAATTGAACATACATACATATAAGAAAACGACGTAATTCCTTAGCAGGACTTAGCGAGGAGATTTTGTAAATTGTGATATTTCTTAACTAAAGTCAAAGTATGTGCAGGTGGCAAGTTACGCCAGTCATGGCACTGGGGCAAAGAAATGTGACTGTAAGCCCACTCGAGAAATTAAATATTTATTTAAATTTATATTTACATTTCTTCGCTCTGGTGTCGATGCAAAGGGCGGCGTTGAGTTCCACTGTTGAGGAAAGTAAGAAAAGGAGTATCATAATATTAGGTTTCCTCTGCCTACCCTGCTGTGTGCGAGATACAGCTTGAAGCTGATTTCTTAATTTATTTTTAACTAAAGAACTAATGATAATTTCGATATTCTCATCTTTTATGTACATATTATATTCTCCACTTCACGAATATCTATCGTACGCACCACGCTGGTGCATTTTCTTTGTAAATAATACTATTAACCATTCACATAAGGCTGGTAAAGAAAATGTAGATGTATAAGTGTCACAAGTAATTAATTCAAGGATAATTCAGGATTGACAAAGCCGAAAAGATTTCATCATGTGATTAGTAGGATTGACAAGAAATGATTTGCTGTAAGCCCTTTACTTGGAGCTGTACTGTAATAACAATAATTTCGTCGTTTAATAGAAACAGAAGAGGAACTGAATTCCATCCTATTATTAGTGTTTTAACACACATTCATAAAGACTCGTCAGGAATTCCGGGAGATTGAACGAGATTTCAAAGTTTATGCATCCGCCTTAGAAGTCTGAACTTAGCTGTAAGCGGTTGTCTTCTGCTCCATAAAATGGAAAACAACGAAAAGCCATTATAAAACTATATTTGCTAAGTAATCGTTGTCATTTTTTGAATATTTTTTAGAGAACCAATTGACGCGTATAAGAAGCGTAGGCGTTCCGCGTTGCCATAGCAACGTGTATGCCACTGTATAAACAAATCAAATCAAAGTGTAAATATTGCCAAACGTATGGTTTTGTGTGTGATGTTTATTTATTAGACACCTTGTGTAAATAAAATTGTTTAATAATTATTGTTACTGAAGGAATGAAAATGAGATATTGCATTGTATCAGGTGTTAATACTGTTATACTTCATCAGAGAGGACGGAGGGACGCGGAGTGTTGACTTACGTATTTATAAATGAAAAGCTTTAATATTGATGTAGTTATTTATTTATTATAGGAGATCTATTTCGTGTTTGAAAAAATAAAATTATACATTTTGAATTTTATTAAAAATTTAACCTAAAATTTATCAAAATACATTCGATTGTCAGCACGTCTCGGTCACGTCTCTGACAGGAGGCAGATGTTCAAATGATAGATTATTACATTGTCTACAAGACTTTTGACTTGGATATTCAGTCACAACTTACTATCGATTCACGCCGCGACCAAATATAACGACGACTTTGGACATCCTCTAAGCGTATACTTGACGTGGCCTCTAGAGCCTAGACTACACCTCCACTTCCTACCGAGTTCCCCTATATACAGGTCCTCGCTCCTAGGCGGGGCGCCCAGCACCGCGTCTCAGGACGGCTTGCGGTCCTCGTCGTCGTCAGCGGGCTCGCTGCTGGAGGAGGAGCAGGCGCCGCGCGCCCACAGGCTGGCGTAGCTCTGCTGCTCCGCCACCAGCGCCTCCTCGGCCTCAATCACGGCGCCGAACAGCGTCTTCTTGATTTTGATCTGCGTGGGGTAGGGGAAGCGCTTGGTGGACTGGCACATGCTGTTAAAGAAGATGTCGAGTGGGTCGGGCGCGGCGGGAGGCGCGGGCGGGGGCTCGCGGCGCGCGCGCTTGGCGGGCCGGCACAGGTAGTCCAACTTGCGGCCCAGCAGCGCCAGCGGGTCAGGCTGGCGCGCCGCCGAGCCCGCCTCGGACTCGGAGTCGTCGGAGGAGCGCGCGTCGCCGTTAGGCGCAGCGTCGGGCGGCGGCGCGTAGGGCGGCGACGCGGCCGGCTTTTTGCGCACGCTCATGTGCGGTTGCAGGAACTGCATCGGGCCCATGTACTTCCAGGGGTAGCTCTTCTTGGCGGGGTTGCCAGGATCCTTGGCCAACATCTCGCTTTGCCGCTTCAGCGCGTCGCGGTAGCTGTCGCGCAATTTCTTCCATTTCAATTTTACTTCTTTCACTGATAACATAAATTTAGGTACAGTTTCTAACCCATCTACAATATATAAAAACACGTAAAATAAAATTGTAACTATTTATAAATCTTTTTTATTTCATCTCTTATTATTGAATGACAATTAGACACTAATTTGTACAATCTCAACTTTCATCACATTTTTTGGTATACAATGAACGTATCCTTTAAAACCACCCCTCGCTACAGTCCCTGCCCTACATCCATGTGCAGATGTACATGTGTATATGCACGAGTGTGCGAGGGTGGCTGTGTGCAGCCCTCAGTGCCGACGACGCACCTCAGACGCAGTGGTAATCGATAGGTACTCAAAGTAATGTAATTAGTAATTATGTAGGATTGTAAACCTAAAGCATAACTACTAACCTTAATACTACAAAATATTAATAAAAGTAACAAATGTATGTAACTGCGTGTTCTACATATGAAATAATATTAAATCGTTAACTTTCATAATAAATATTAATAGCATTTGCAGTTACAGGCATATAGGTACAGGTATCTACACTACAGTACGTAACGCGACTGTGCGCCGCCGGGGCCGGAACGAGGCGAGGGGAGGGGGGCTTGGGGGTGACATGACGCACTCACCTGAGGCCAGGCCGGTCTCCCTCATGACTTCGGCCCAGGCCGCATCCTTGAGCTCCTGGTCGCGGTACTCGATGGCGGTGGTGTTCCACAGGCACGCGTACTTCCGCACCGTCTCGATAAAGTGCTCCATCTCCATGGCGGCGGCGTGCGGTGTCGTGCGGCGGCGGCGAGCGGCGCGGGCTCCGGGCGCGGACTGAGGGCACGCTGGCGGAGCGGGCGCACCCGCCGCCGGCCCCCCGCCGCCGCTCGCCGCAGCACGCCGCCGCCGGAGCCCCGCGCTCACTTATCGTATTGATCCATTAAATTATTTATATACAATGTAGAAACATTTCAATATGTTTTGTTCGCTTATATTTGTTATTCATTAGCTCCTTACGTACTTGTGTACTGGATATCTTCATATAATTCATATATTATTAGATAACAATTAACAACGTTCAAAGAAATAACTTAGTACACACCAGCGTTGCCAGATGTCCCGATTTTAATGGGATGTCCCCATTATCAGTACAAAAATTAAATGTCCCGATCGGGACAGGCTTTGTCCCACTTTTCACGGATTATTCTTTGTACAGTTATTTTTTTATGTAATATTTTAATTAGTTATTTACTAATAATTTCATAGAAATACAATTAACTATGCCTACTTGAAAGTAACGTAAGTTACGTATTCGGAATATTTAACTGCCTTACAAAACTTACAGATCTCTAACTTTTTCTGAATTTCAGTTTTAGCTTAGCCAGAGCCCTTTCATCTGATACCTTACTTAAACTAGCCGCTGACTTTAATACCAAATTTTGCCGCTCTTTTAAGGCTATTAAGATTAATCACAAATGTTTAATTTTTTTAGTTTTTTTCCTCAACTCGTACTACCTGTAGATGCTGCCTGCCAAATTTCATAATTCTATGTTCTAATCTGGTTCTAGTCTAATTCTGGTTAACCAGAAGTACACTCTTAATTTTGATTATAATGGGAATTAAAGTGAAGTCAAGTGTCGAAATACGCTTTTTTGCTATATAAACGGCTATATCTTTTAAATATATAAATGTTTTTGTAGGAAATCATAGGTAATCAGAATATTCAAATTCAATTTGACACGCAACGCTATTTTTTTCGATCTTGTGGTTAATGCTGTAAGCCCTATTGGCTTTTACAGCGACACCGGTGGGGTGGGAAGAGGGTACTCTGTCCCTGAGACAAAGCAAGCACTGGATGGCTGCCTGTGAGGAGTTAACAGCTGTAAGGGTGCCCCCCTGCGGGGTTCGAACCTCGGCATACAGCCGTCGAGCGGACATAGGCAACGCTGCTACACGCCTATTATTATCTACAGTATAGGGTACGTTCGATCTTCTCTCAGGATTATGTCGGTATACCTACATATTATATTTAAAGATATGTTTATTTCAGTAAGCCCTTCGTTCTGCGACCTACTTCCTACTCTAGTGAGTTCAACAGACACTGTCACAATCAGGGGGTCAATGATACCTTTCTGTCAATTACTCTAAATGCATGAGATTCGTAATGTTAAGAAAATTATAAGCTCAAGACAAATATTGACCATCTTTTCAATAAACAAAGTAAATAATTATGAGTTTGCGTACAATTACACATCATATACAAGGATGCTGAGTCCGAGAGGAACTGGAAGAGTGAAAAATATCAAATAGAAATTGGAAGATCTTCCTGCGGAAGTTTCATTTCCGGCGCCGCGCCGCCGCCCGCCTTGCTCCGCACCGCCGCC
>DWGR01004985.1:0-10687 GCA_018247715.1 Heliconius burneyi
AATGTTTTATATATTTTTTCTACTTAATTTTTAATTTTTACTTAATTCTGTTAAACATTTAAATTTATACATTAAAATATTATGAATTATTATTATTCATTTTATGAACTTGTATAATCGGTCCTTTCTTAATATTTTTTTATTATACTTATTTTATTGTGTAAAATAATTAGATACATTGTTATATGTATAGTCTATATTATTGCAGGTGGTATTCACCTTTAAAGGTAATGCATTTAGCTATAAGAATATAGAATTAAGAAACGCTTACTGTATGAATTATTTAATCTGGTGGATCTAAATAAATAAATAAAATAAAATAAATAAATACCTTTTAGAAAACGTATACCGATATGAAGGAATACTTTATATGTATGTTTAAAATTAAATTTCCATTTCCCTCTGAGTACCCTGCTTTGTGCGGGATACTGCGTAAAGCTAAAAAAATATTATTATTCTTAATCACAACCGTAAGGTAGAATAACCAATACTAAAATTGGAAATAGCTCCCTGGAATATATAGCAGATACTTACCCCCCTACAGCCCTATAGCACCGCAGAGTGTGTAAGTATAAGAGGCAGCGGGCAGTACTCGTATAATTTATGAGTTTTCAAGTTGTCGATATCTTTCCGTCGCGAAGTTATTTCTCGCGGATTTCATGACGCTCTATATATTTATTAAATAACACTTTAATGCCGGAGTTTATTGTTTATTGTGGCTTGGCCTTGTTTTTATTGTAAAATCAGCTTCACACTGTATCCCGCACACAGCAGGGTAGGCCGGCAACGCACCTGTAGCTCCTCTGGGGTTGCACGGGGTCGTGGGCGGCGGTGATCACTTACCATCAGGTGACCCGAACGCTCGTTTGCCTTGTCCTAATACCATAAAAAAAAAGGCAGAGGGAAGCTAGTGTTAAGACACGCCGTCTTCCACTTTCTGCCGTATTCTGGAGGCATAGTTTAATGGCAGAACGCCGCGCTTTGCCTCGATACCAGAACAAAGAAATGGAAACATACATTTAAATAAATATTTCATCTTTTCGGGTGGGGATCGAACCCACAACCATTCTGTTTTACAGTCACACCTAGTACCCTTGCGCCACGACTGGCCTCTGTTTTTATTGTGTTATTAAAATAGTTTGTTTATATTTTAGCACATCTTTACTAAAACAGAATTTATTTAGATATAAATGAAATACTTATCGTGATATGAGCAATTATAATGTAGAAAAAAAATGATATATATATTTTAGATATGTATTTTAGACATTTCTTATTGTTATAATCGGGTCCGTTGGTTGGTCCGGCGCCGGTAAAAAATTTAAAAAAAATTGATAACATATTGTTTACTTTCATATCATCGTGCAACTATCTTTATAGAAAAAGTAAGGCAAAATTAGTTGAAGACTCACAAACTCACAATTATTACAAATATTTTAGCACGAACAGTATAAATATAACGAAATACCTTTCAAATCCGTCAATTTTAATCTTTCAATTTCGTATTTTTGACTGTAGGTCGCGGATCTTTTGTAGAAGGCTGATTCAGAACTGAAATGCACAAAAGAGGACCGCGATAGAAGAATTTAAGCAACGAGGCTTCAGCTTTGTTGAATGAGGTCAATACAATTCGTCCTGTATTGATTTTATACGCTTTGTACGTCGAGAGTTCTGGTGATGCTCTTTTTTCTAGTCACGCAGCGTTCGCCAAATTCTTTTAACCTTTTGACAAATCTTCCTTTGTTTATCAGTTTCACGCTATATCCCGCATGGAGCAGGGTAGACAGAAGGAACCAAGTGTGAGGATACTCTGTTCACCATTTTTTCGCCGAATTCTGGAGGGATTGCATATTAAGGGACGGAACTGAACGCCTTACTTTGCCTTTACACCAGGGCGAAGAAATTAAATTGTTAAATATTTCATCTCCTCGAGTAGAATCCACAACCTGGCGTGAGTCACACTCTGTACCCCTGCGCCACAACTGGCCTCGAATTATGATATTTTTTTAAAATAATAAATTGTCATCATGGAACAAGATTAACTATAACTTGCGGAAGTTCTTAAAATTCGTATAAAAACAACAGAGCGAACCAAAGTGATGGAAGAAATCAATAAAAAATACACTAGGACGTTAATAAAAAATAATAATATAAGTATTTATGTTATTTAAATTGATTTGCAATAAGTCACATTGTTAAGTTTCTCTAAGTTACTTATTCTGTTAAAGAAATTCAAAGTGGCGTCAAGGGATTCCCAAGATCTTCACTTCAAACGTGAGAAGAATACAGAAGTAAATTAACTAGCTAACCTAGTATACAAACACAAATGTACTTGTTAATTTACGATATACTTATGTGTAATGTATATTGTATATGGAGCAGGGCAGGCAGAAGAAGCCTTGCAGAATTCAACGCTGTGCTTTGCCTCGACATTAGAGTGAAGGAATTAAAATATTAAATATATATATTTTCTGATTGGGCATCGACCCCACAACCGTCGGGTTTACAGTCGCTCGCTTGTGCTCTGATGCCACAACAGCCTCAGGTTAGGTACATACTTGCAAGCGGAAATCGCTTCATCACATCGGCTTGCCAGAGTGGGAAAATGAAAATAATACGTTCAGTGAGGATTGAATCCATGACTATTGCATTCACTGAAATTTCAATGCGCTACGGGGGCGTTATCTTCACAAAAACTAGTGTTAAGGTACACACCAAATACACTTTGTAATTTTATCTTTCAAAATAGAAAATTTAACCAATGATATTAATGAAAAGGGTGAACTTGAAAAGGATGCCCGCTTATGACGTTTCCATATCACAAAAGAATTATATATTAGATAATAATATATATTTAAGTTGTATAACATTCATATTATGTATTTTATGTCTTTTTTTTCCACTACTTCGTCTTCATCTTAATGCCCTCGCGATTTGGTACGGGCGACCGATAGATTAAGGTAGTTCGTTTACACTAGAGTTATTTAATTGTTATATTTAATTATATATATTTGTTATATATATATGAATTTACTTTAAGTTACAGAGACGTTAAGATCTTTTAATTTGTCTATTACTTCTTCTACAAAATTTTTGAATGAACTTATAGAAACCGGGATATTGCAAACTTCTATTATGTTGTACGGATCTTGAATATTTGTTGCATTACATTTCATACAGTGTTGAAGTCTTGAGCGGGTAAATTTAGGACAATCTTTCATAAGATGATTCAGGCTCTGGGTAGATATGCCATCACATGGGCATTTGTCTGTAGATTTTATTTTAAAACGATATAGATACTCTAAGTGGTACCCATGCCCAGTAAGTATTTGGGTCATGGCGAACGAATATTTAAATTGACCCATGACTTTATGTATGATCTCAGCAGTCGGAAGTAGAGACCTGGTGTACTGCCCTGTGGTAGAGTCAGAATACATCTGTCCAGATTCAACCATTCTAGCTTCCTTTAACCTTTTTTTCAGGAAGGAGACAGTGTAGGCATACGAAAGGCGTGACGCGGCTACAATTTAGCCGAATTATCGGCTGCTTCATTGCCTTCTAACCCAACATGTGCTTTGACCCAGACAAATTCTACACTTCCTCCCCTGTCCCTCACCCGCTGCAAGTTGTTGTGTATGTTATGAACTAGCGCATGTGTGTTATTTTTATATGCTATGGCTTGCAGACCCGAAAGCGAGTCTGAAAGTATTATGATGTTGTGTTCCAGTATGTATTTTATGTAGCAGGTTAGGCAGATGCAACCTAGTGCTAGACACGCCACTTTCCGCCGAATATTTAGAGGCATTGCGTGTTGGCGGAAGTCGACGCCGGGCTTTCACCTTAGTAGAAGAGCGAATAAAGGAAAAAAAATCAGCTTCACGCTATATCCTGCCCACATCAGGGTAGGCAGAGGGAAGTTAGTGTTAAGACATTCCGTTCCCCACTTTCTGCCGAATTCTGGAGGCATTGCGTGTTCAGTGGCAGAACTCAACGTTGCACTTTGCCTCGACACCAGAGCGAAGAAATGGAAATATAAACGTTACTAAATATTTCACTTCCTCGAGTGGGGATCGAACCCACAACTGTCGCGTTACAGTCACACCCTTGTGTTATTGACGGTAACAATTAATATTAATATAAAAAAAATATCTGAAACTATATTATCCAAATAATTGAAAATAATACCATTTTAACAAAAACAATGAATATTACAAGAGCACCCACTCTTACCAACTTACTCTAAAACAGTGTTCAATTACGCAACAATGTACTCTAATTAAGTAGAGGCTTATACTAAAACTGTTTTTCTTTTCAAACATGTATGAATACATTTCACGTTACCGGCTCGCCGCTTCTACAAAGAGTTTCACAAAGAATTTATGTCAAGTCCTCGCGGTGAGAGAGTAAACAATAGAGTGTTATGTTGGCTACCTCTGTGGGTGTGTGTAGGTATCTAGGTATCAACATACCTACCACCAGGTAATGTCGTGCTTGAATGGAGAGACCGAGGCCCTAGTGACACGTTTACCGAGCTTTCATATGTTTTAAGATTTTTATTTATTTATGAGTGTTTTGGCTTTTTAGTTTTTGTATATTTGCTTATTTTTTTCTTAAAATTATTCCATTTTGTGAATTTACATTGTTATATAGTTTAATTGAAATAAAGGAGTGTCTAATATAACCTCGCTCTGGTTATACAATGCGGCGTTGAATTCCGCCAGTCAATATTTAATGTTTCAAATAGGGACAGGACATGACCTCGTATCCTGCTGTGTTCATATACACACAGTGTTTAAACACTAGGTTTTCTCTGATACAATAAACAAAATATTTTTATAATGCTTTTGACAATAAGTAATTACATGCACGTTTAGTGTAAACTAAGGACAGTTAATCTTTGTATTTTATTTTCTTGGTTTTATGTCTTATTTAACCACATCGTTAAATAAAATATTTAAAATATTATTTATTTCGCAGAATTGAAGCCATAATCATCACGTGCGCTAACCCAACTGTGCCATAATGCCACATACACATTTTAATTTCTCTAAAAGACTTACACAGAAATGATTGCTAAGTACATACAAAATTAATCAAGGTAAGACTCGGGACATTTCTCATCCCAGAGCTATACAGTATCGACGTAGTTATGATAGCAGAAAATTCAATTTAATAAGCTTAATTAACAAAATGTTGGAAATATAAAGTAACATTTTAAGTAATCTACTTATAAAACACAGTAGAGTTCGAGAGTAATCAGAATTAAACTCAACTAATTATTATCGGTCTGATGGATCCCTGAGTAAAGTCTAGTAGACTAGTCTTAAGTATAATGTTGTACTGAGATAATTGAGATAATTATCAAGGTGATGTCTCTTAGCTTCTCGCTGTTTGTTCCAAGTTGTAGTGTGTGTTAGTGTTAAGACACTCCTTTCTCCACTTTTCGCCGAATTCTGGGGGCGTGTTAACTTGCAGTCTTAGTAATATGTTAGGATCCCGTTTACCATTTAGGCAGAGAACCCTAAAAAGTGACTTAATGCAAAAATACCCTTAAAATATTTCATTTTTAAATTGTTTGAAAAGAAGAAGATACTCAAATAATAAAATACCCTTTTAAAAATGGCGTGGCGATCAATATACGGCGAAACTCTCAATCCGTCAGCTTAGCGTCACCTGAAGCCGTTCCATACTACTTTGTATTCACGTCTCGCTCCCCATAATTTGCTGGCAAGTATATCCGAGACCGGCACAAGCCCAATAGGGTGATCTGGCATCCCCTACTGTATGTCAGTCATTTAGGAAACATTCGATTAATGCGACTCTGGGCATGTTTAAATAATTCATTAATTGAAGTAATAATCGCGCTGTTTTACAAAGGTTTTCTTTCAGGGGCAGTTCCATTTGTACTCGTGGCTAGAGTGTTTTATTTTAGAAAAACGTTTTGGGACGTGAAAATTAAGCTACTGTTGACAGTATCAGGAAAATATTTGTTTATATTGTTTATAATAAATTAATTCGTCAAATATGTTTACGTGGGCTGTAAAAATGTATATGAAAATTAAAAATCAGTTTCACGCTGTCTCCCGCATACAGCGGGTAGAGGGAACCTAGTGTTTTTTTTTTTTTTTTTATGGTATAAGGACAAGGCAAACGAGCGTTCGGGTCACCTGATGGTAAGTGATCACCGCCGCCCACGACTTCGTGCAACACCAGAGGAGCTACAGGTGCGTTGCCGGCCTTTAAAAAAGATATCCACTCCACCGTCCTCCACTTTCCACCGAATTCATGATGCATTGCGAGTAGAGTGGCGGAGCTCAACGCCGGGCTTTGCCTGGACAACAGAATGAAAAATGAAAAGCTTTCTCTGTTTGACAATAAATACACATAAGTGAAATTTGGTCCTTTTCATTATAAGCTGTCACAGCGAACGCTAACAGCTTTGACTGCACGTGTGTTTAGAGAGACAATATCTATTGACATCTTTATTGATCTAATTAACTTGGCTTAATTGCATTACTCTACGATGCTACGCTGTAGATATTTGACTGTAATTAGGATTTATATGCTCACTTATGTATTATAGTAATGTCAGTAATATGTAGATCAGTTACAGTTATATCAGTTATACGACGCTATTTCCATAGACAACATTATAAAATAACTATTTTATTTTATAAAATAAAGTAAAGAAATCGTTATTCAGGAATTTTCCTAACTTATGCTATATTTCTATAAAGATTTTTTTCCTAAGGTTCCATTTCCTTAAAAATTAAAAAACTTTATAGGATGTCCTTATAGTTTTCTGCATTGTAATATGCATTATATCTTAGTAGAGAAGAATTGCTTGATAAAATATACACGTGAGGTCAGTAGTAGCGCGAGACACAAGGGTGCTACTGTAAACGCGATAGTTTGTGGATTCGATTGCCGCTCGTGGGAATGAAATATTAGGTATTTTTTCTTCGCTTTTGTGTCGAGGCAGTCGAATGCAAGGGTCTTTATGGGATTGAAGTGTCTTAATGCTAGGTTCCCAGGGTCCCTCTGCCTGTGAAGATACCGTATGAAGTTAAAAAAGTTTTAGCACTTTAAGTAACTGTATTAATTCTTAAAATTTATTTACACACATTTTTTATCAAATTGTATGACGATACACGTTGTTGTTATATCAAACGTTGAAATTAAACTACAAGCTAGATAAGTATTTATTTCATTTTATTATACCTAAGAGAAAATAACTAAAAAAAATGTAATCAACATTGATATAAAATTCAACAGGCATTTACTAATGCTCCAGATAGCGCAGAGATATGCGCCGTGGAAATGAGAGTTATAATTAATGCTGAGAAAAGGAAGGTGGGAAGTCATTAGGAACCAGGAAATAATGCGGCGTCCCCTCTACCTTTTTCATTTTGTAGTTTAGCTAAGCTTAGTTTATTAAAAAAGTTGTAAAAGTTGATATAAAATATTTTATCTTTTAAATGTAAAATAAGATTTGCAGGTGGTGATAGTTCTTATCTTATTTCATCATATTCTAGTTTATTCCAGTCTTATATTAGATTATTGTCAGCCTAAGGTAAGTAGGCATTATAAACCTATAGTGTTGAGTGGCCCCTATCTCCACTTTCCGCTTGATTAGTTCCCGCCTAATTATATTAGAGTTAGTTAGATAGTAAGAGGTGGTGAGGTGGCAACTCATGGCGCAGAGGCACAAACGCGTGTCTGTAAACACGACAGGTTGTGTGTCGATTTCTACTGGAGGAAATGAAATGCCGCGTGGCGTTGAATTCCGCCATTCAACATGCAATGCCTTCAGAATTCAGCGGAAAATGAGGAACGAAATTGTTTTAATGTGAATAGACTGTCTTAATACTAGACTCCCAGGTTTCCTTTGACTACCCATCTATCTGAGGAGGAGTATAGTACCTCAGTATAATGGGAATTTAATTTGATTTTGTTGTGAAAAAATATTATAAAGATATGGTTTCAATATTATACCATATTGTACATACATATTTTTATTCTACGTAGCGTGTTTCTTAAGTAATTTTCTAAAATAAAAAAAATGTGTTTCTAAAGAATTTCCTTCAAAGATGTTTTGACAGCAGAACAACAGAATTTATAAACACTGCTTAGAACTTAAAACATAAATTAAAATTGTTCGCCGCTTTGAAGCTTTGTTGTTTAAAATTTCAATTAATTGAGAGAACTTCGAAAAGCCTTAACAGGTGATTCATTACTAGTGCCACTAGATTACTTACTATAAAAGAATATGGAGGATTTTTAAAGGAAAAAAATGGGAAAATAATTGTAATAGTAATTTTGCGTATTAGACAAGGCAAACAAGCGTTCGGGTTACCTGAAGGTAAGTGATCAACGCCGCCTACGGCCCGTGTAACACCAGAGGAGCTACAGGTGCGTTGCCGGCCTTTAAGGTGGAGATAGACGCGCTTTTTGAAGGTACCCATGTCATATCGACCTGGAAACACTGCCGCGGGTAGGCCATTCCACAATTCCGTGGCGCGTGGAAGGAAATTCTCACGAAACCGCACCAGGCTATTGTTGTTTTTAGGGTTCCGTATTCAAAGAGTGAAACAGGATCCTATTACTAATATGAAGAAGTCCCCCGTCTGGCTATCTCTTCTTTTGGCACCAGGTTATCTCATGAACCGTGATTGTGATAATGAGTTTTCACAGATTCTGATACTGTTATAGCATCAAATATTAAAAAATGGAATTAAATAACAACAAACGTAATTTTTTGCATTGCTTATGGAAAATTGCTCGCGCTTGGGCGGCAATTTTTTTTGCTTTCATTTATTGAAGCTATCAAGCAAATTTTTCAAAGGGGATACTTTGAAATAATTTTAAAAATGCATAGTTTGTATTTTCTGTATTAAAGAAATATTAAAAACGTGTCAATTTATAACGCAACTAGATATGAAACATTTAACAGGTGAAAAATATCACGACGAAATTCAAACAAAAAAAATTTACTATAACTTATCGGTTTTGCCATAAAATCTATATGATAAAGTAAGTACATAAAACTGTCCACAATGAACCAAATTTTATGTTTTAACTCTACTATGGGTCGTTCGTGCAGCAATCCCCATAGGGAGAGATACGAGTACAAGGCAATTTGTGTGCAACCGCCGTACCGGTGTGCGCCCGAGCCCGCGCGGACTCTTTTGATTAACTGCACATATCATTGTTTTCGTTCATATAAATCTCGCCATACGCTTTATATTTGGTCTGCGTAAGCATGACCATGTCTCTCAATTTCGTGCTCAGCTTAATTGGCTCCCAATCCGTCTTCGCCGTGATATGCACATCCTGACATTACTTTTTAAGATCCTCAATTACCTAAATTTTCCTGCCTACCTACGTTCCCGCTTTAATATTCTCCCCCGTCCTTCACGCTCTAGGCGGTCGTGCGTCGTTCCGGCGCTCGAGATATCTATGAGCAGTACCAAATTCTTCCATAAGTCTTTTACTGTGTACGCCGCATCACTTTGGAACCAACTACCCATCTCAATCCAAAGAAGTCCTTCCTTACTGTCCTTCAAATCCCAGCTCAAAAAACATTTATTTGCTAGTATGAACAATTAACTTTTATTCAGACAGTATTATTGTTTCTCTTGAGCAAGACAACGACACTATATATGTGTATATTTATTTTGTATATATATATATATATATATATATATATATATATATATATATATATATATATATGTTTATATATATATTAAATTTATTTATATATTGTCATTAATTTAGTATATATACCTATGTATGTATATATATATATATAATGTATAGTTTGTATTTATAAATATAGAGTATATACGTATAGGATATATGTAAATTAGTATATGTATATATTTGGATAAATATTTCTTGTTTTTTTGATAACTGCACTGTGCTCTCTTCCCGCTGATTGACAGTCATCCACTTCCATTGGTTGGCTGGAAGAGATTTCTTTTAGAAATAAGCCCACCTTTGCTAACTTATCTTTTATTTTTTTTATTTCTTACATGTTTTTAAGTGCAATAAAGAATATATACTGTTAATGAAAAAATTAGAAATAAAAAAAATTATCAAGAAAGGTGTTTTTTTCCAAACTGAAAGAGACTATATAACAAAAACCTAGGATGTCTTGCAGGTAACAATTACTAGCACTATAATAAAAATTTTATAGAGTCTTAATTTAATTAAGAGCTAAAACAGCTTCACCCTGTGAAGTAAAAATCTCAATTAGCCTACGAATAATATTATATTACCTTAAAATCTATTGTATAAATGTGTGTGTGTGTGTGTGTGTGTACACAGTTGTGTATAATTATATATTTATAAGCACTATTTTTTTCTAGTTTCAACTAAAAAGTATAGATGGCGCTGATCCGTGTTACCACTTGATGCCGAAGTTTTGTCTCTTATAGTATATAGAATGTACTCTGTGGTAGGAACTTTAAAGTTGAACTGTCCGTGAAATTCTGAAACTGAAATTATGAAGTTGAAGGTGCCAGTTTACCAATGTTAACTTGTTTAAAGAATATCGATATACCACCCTGTTCAAAAAGTAAAATGACTTTGTATTTTTAAGAAAAAATATTTATTTATTTATCAATATTTATGTTGTCCCCTTCAAAGTAATCCCCCTCAGATACAATACACTTATGCCAAC
>DWGR01004986.1:0-10686 GCA_018247715.1 Heliconius burneyi
TTTTTTTTTTATGGTAAAAGGACAAGGCAAACGAGCGTTCGGGTCACCTGAGGGTAAGTGATCCCCGCCGCCCACGACCCCGTGCAACACCAGAGGAGTTACAGGTGCGTTGCCGGCCTTTTTAACATAGTTCTCTTAACATAGTTTTGACATATTGTACGTATACTTTGATTTTTTTCCTTTACAGTGTATCCCAAATATAGGAGGGTAGACAGAGGAAACCTCGTGTTAAGACACTCCGTGCTCCTCCCTAATTTGCGAGACATTACGTGTTGTATCGCGAAACTCAACTGCTCTGTTATCAGAGCGTGGAAATGAAAATAGTTTAAATATACATATCGCCTAGTGAGGATCCAATCCACAACCATTGCAGATGCAATGCCACAAAAATTTGTTACATGTCTTCAGGGTTTTATGCTGATTAAGCGCGTAACGTCTCTGAGTGTAGTATTTATATTATTAGTTCAAGAGCTTTATAAACACAGTTATTATATTGAAATTTTGCCCTTTTCGTCTGAAATATGCCAGTGACGTGATCTAAAAGGCTTTTAACCATTAAATGTTTGAAATAACCTTATATTTATATTCTAACTACCTTTTATCTGCGGCTTCGCCCGCGTAATCAAATGGAAATAACTTAAGCTAAAAAATTGTATGTAACTCATGACACAGTAAGTACCGGAGGTAACTCTGATCGCAGGTGAAAAAGAATATTTACGAACGAACCTGTTCCCAAGATTAGCGCGTTCAACCAAATAAACTTTTCAATTTTATAATACTAATTTAAAATATAAACTTCGGCAGTTTCAATATGCGGAGCCAATTTAGCTGACCGAATGTGTAATGAAGAGACATAGAGTGGCAGATACCAGCGAGCATATCATGGTGCGAATGAAGAAAAACGTGCTTAGCTGGTTGGGCACGTCGAGAGGAGTCTCAAAAGAATGGTGGGAAAGATTACTGAAGCAAGAGTAAGTGGTAAGTGGCAGGGAAGACCTCGGTTGACCTTTCAGGATACAGTATAGATGATACTGGGAGAAGATAACGTAAAAAGCAGGTGGGCCCTCCATAGGACTTGCATGTATGGGTTGATGAAGTATGCAAAGACCGAAGTATTTAGCGTTTCGTTTACAATACAAATACGAGTATATATATAACGAAGTAATTGAGACCACTCGTGGCATGACTTTTAATTTAAGCACGATTATTTATAAGTTCAATTCCTACTCGAGGAAATGGAATATTTAATATTGTCATTTCCTCGCTCTGCTAAAGCTAAACTAAACTCTAACTAAAGAAAAAATATAACGAGGTAAGTAACCTTTAAATTGTATACGCTATTATTTTTGACGAGCATTTTATGTATTTGGTTAATCTCGTATGAGTGATTCAATTCTTTTGTGTTCAAGATCCGCTTACTTTTAAACGTTGTTAAGAACGAGATTTTCTTTTCATTTGTTAGGTTCTGTATATGGTAGCTTTATTATATGTTCATTCGACGAGTCAAAAGTTAGCTTAAAATAATCTATTTGAATAAAGTATATATTGAATTTAAATAAATAAAATTAATTATTAGAAAATATATTCTCACTATCCCTTTGCAGAAAAAACCTAGCATTATGTTCCGACATTCATGGCGGTTAAGTGTTAAGTGACTTAACACTTAACCGCCATGAATGTCGGAAATTAACGTCGCGTGTCAACGGACATAAAATATATTTAATTATTGAATTTTGGATCAGCCAGTGGGCCAGCGTTTGATCGGGGACACCACGATTGTAGATTCGATTCTACTCCTTTTCCCACTCTGATAGAAAAGCCTCGGTGTGTGGGGAACGAATCGTCTTATGTTAACTGGTCTGCGGGAAAAAGTGTGTAGCTAGCTTCACGCTGTATCCCGCGCAAAGCAGGGTCGGCAAAGGAAACCTAGTGTTAAGACACTCCGTTCCCCACTTTCTGCCGAATTCTGGAAGCATTGCGTGTTGAGTGGCAGAACTCAACGCAAGCGTGTAGCTATTTTAATTTTCCCTAACTGATTTCTAAACTGACGCGTGAATCCCATACATGCTTGTTAGTAACGGTTTTTTGTTTGAACGGTTTTTGTTGCACGGTAGCGCGTTAATTTAAATACCGGAACTAAATATAAAGGCAATACTAATTATGTTGTATAGAAAATTTATTTAAGAATAGGCTACTGTATTGTAAAAGCCGGAATTGAATTCATAATCGGTTTAAGGATGTGTTTTTTTCAGCTTCACTGTATCCTGCATTTAGCGAAAGAAACTAGTGCTAAGATAATCCCTTCCTCACGCATCGCCGATCGAAACATTGAGTGCTGAGTGGTAGAACTCAGCACCGCGTCTTGTCGTGCCAGAATAGAAAATAAAAATAACTCATTGGGAATCGAACCCTCAATCATCACATTTACAGTCCCGCCTCTGCAACACGATAGCGTAATATAATATATAATGTGCAGTATTTAATCTACGTCTAGATGCGATTCAGCTTACATATAGTTTTCGCTATAAAAAGACATTATATTTCCTAATATGCCAAGGTCTCTAATTTGTATTAATCAGCGTTTTTAGTGTTCTTAAATCGATATCTTTGATATGTGAAACTCTTCTGTTAATGATTGACTGACTGACAACGGACTGATGAAATTATGCGGCGTAGGACGCTGATATATGTAGGTTCCTTGGGGAGTGTAGGGGAGGAAGAGGAGTACTGCGAGAGGATTTCACAAACTTAAAGTCCATATTAACTATATTTTTTTCTTTTTTAACTCCCTGCTGTATCTTGCACGCAGCAGGGTAGAGGCAGAGGGCAGGAGGGACCTCATTGCCTAATGAGTGGCGGAACTCAACACCGTGCTTTGCCCTGTTACCAGTTACGAAACTTGCCACTTATACGTACTTATCTTAGGTGACAATATAATAATATAGTATGATCGAGATAGTCTGATGATGGAGACAGGACTTGAATAATGGACTAGTAAACTACTCGAGCTTAGGCTCATATAATTTATAGCTTCCGGGACATTTATATCACATTTGACGTTGAGGTTCGATTTGTACTTGGGGAAATGTGTTATTTTCATCACTTCGCTCTGATAACAAGACAAAGCGCGACATTTAATTTTGCTACTCAACGCGCAATGTTTTCTAAATTAAGGGGCGCGTAGGGATCGGAGTGACTTTGTGAACGCGCACCAATGTGAACGCTCAATAGCATAATTATTCAAAAATAATACAGATTAGAAAATTAATAATTACCTAGTTCAAGCGGGCGAAGCCACAAGCGGATCTTAGGGATAGTCTTATAATAATTAACCACTAAGTCTTAACTCAGTCATTGAACCGCGTCCGCCTCCATAAAAGGCAACGTTGCACATTTCACTGCACCATATCGAAACAAAATTAGAAAATGCAAATTGTAAAATGGATGTTTATAAATATTTAATATAACACTAATATATTAAAATCGACTTATAATATACTATTTAATTTTTGTGACTTTTCTTTCTTTAGCTTAATTTCTAAGAAATTCTTAATTTAAAAACAGGTTTCGATTACCACTCGATGGACGAATTATTTTAATTACCATGGCGGCGTTGAGTTCCGTCACTTTACAAGCAATTGACTTTTGGATACTTCTGCCTTATATGATGGGTGAGATAAAATGTAAAGCTAAAAAGAAAGTTTAAATAGCTAGGTTCTCTCTGCACTTCCTGCTGCGTCTAATTTACTTATTCCGTTACCGAGTGACTGTGATAACGCACAGACGAAAAGAGATCAGACTTGGCGCAGGGGCACAACAACTGTAAGAATGACGATTCGAGTTCGATTAGCACTCAGAAAATAAAATATTTAATATTTTCATTTCTTCGTTCTGGTAAGCAGGCAATGGGCAGCGTTGAGTTCCATCACTTCATACACAATGGTCCCAGAATTCAACGGAAAGTTCGGAGTCATAATGAAAACTTGTGGAGTGTCTTAACACTGGTTCCCAAGTTCCCTCAACCTACCCTGCTAAGTGCGGGATCCAGCGTAGTGTGTGAAGTACGGGTTAAAGAGTTTAGAGGATTTCAAAAATTTTACGGAAATGGAAAAAAAAGGAGATATTCCACTTTACGACTTTATGATGTACGAAAACAATGTTGTGTGCGACGACTGCAGTATAAAAGTAAATGATGTACCTATATATAAATATATATACAAAACAAATAAACAAACTTAAATATACGTTAATATTTCATATATGTATATATAATTTTGAAACACCAATGAATAATTTAAACGGTGGCATCATTAAATTATTAGTGATTTTCTGTGTTGAAAGGTTTATTCGAAAGTTTGCACATTTCAAATGGACATTGTTACAAAATCGATATATATTATTTATATCTAATACGCTGACACGGCAGAGCGGGACAGTTGCTGACTGTAGATGATGGTTCTGGGGATATGGTGTAGTGATATGTGTAGCGTTGCCTTTTATGGAGGTAGACACAGGTTCAAGGACTAAGCTAAAACTAAATTGTTAAAGTTTTATATTAATTATTAATTTACTATGCTGCATTATACATTATTTTATCTGTTATCGGTAATTTGATAAGGATATGGATATAAAAAAATATAATACAATCTACGTCATCTTATGCAATAGATAAAGCCAGATTCCGAACGACTGAATCACGCGAGACATTTCGTTAAGCTTTTGTTACAATTCATTTTCAATATACATTTATATGTATAATAGTATTGTGAAATATATATTCTAGATTTTACGAAATATGCCTTAAATTATATGATAATGGAGAGAGATGAGAAGTCATTTACTGAAGTATGTTTTTAGCTTCACTAGTGTTAACCTCTGTTTACATTCTGACACTTAAATACTACATTTTGGAGGCATTACGTGTTGGGTGACCCAATGGTTGAACTAGCCCTATATTATGTTTTCGTGTATTGACACTAGGTTTTCTATGTCTACCCTTTAAATGGAAAATTTGAGCTATTCTCTATTATTTGTTATGGCTGTACTTGATTACTATAGCTGGATAAGAAAAATATACTGCGACTTTGCCCACTCGGTCAAATGGTAGAACTAGGGGTTGGAATAAATGTTGTTATGACATATTCTGATATAGCCTTTATCTTTTCTAGGGTGAAAACACCACACATGGGCTGGGGACATTACACCACCCCCCATTCCTGAGAGATGTGTACTTTCTCTTTTTGTGTACTTCTTTGAATTTAGAAAATATCATTTTGTATTGAATTTATTGAAGTTTTGACGTGACCTATTTTACCTGAGCATAGAGTTACCTCACACAGTTATAATGTGATATATATACACAACGAGAAGTTATTCCCGTTTGCCGCTTAAGACCAGGCTGGCGCTCTACAAGACCTACATGAGGCCGCATCTGGTCTACGCCGCACCAGTCTGGTACGCGCTAACGAGCCCACGCCAAAAGGAGAACCTGCAGATAGTGCAAAACAAAGCCCTCCGAAGCGTCGCCCAGGCTCCCTTCTGCGTGAGGAATGCCACATTGCATAGAGACCTCCGCGTAGAGAGCTTGGAAGAACACATCCGAAGACTGGCAACCAACACCTTCCGCGGCGCTGACGCCTCAACCCATGCCCATCTTCAGGACATAGCTCCGCTGCACGCGCGCCCTCCAGACGCGCGACTTACCTCCCGTGACTTCGTTATTCCTTCATCTCCTGAGGCTGAGCAGCTGTCGTGGTCGCTGGTCGCCTAAGCTGAGCCTCCCTTGGGTCACCAAGGGTCTCACCTGGCTGGGCGGACCACTCCCTCAGCACAAGCTTATCCAACATTTCCTCGATTTTCCCTGTTCCCAGCCCAGCACCAGCGCTGGACACATACTATAGGAGATCTTACTCCGCAAGGAAGTCGCGGATAAAAATTAGTTTCGAAAAGAAACAAATTGACTAAGACAAGTTGCACTCAGCCTAAAAATGTTATAATAAATCAAAAGTTTATTATCTATTATAATTTATTAGTGGCAATTTAAATTCAAATGATCTATTTCCATAATAAGTATATTAGTTGTAATTTATAGATGTTCCATTTTATAGTTTTGTAATATTATATATTGAATTGTTTGCCGGCGTGGTGGTGTAGCGTTCATGCGACGTTGAGTTCCGCCGCCTGAGGGGCCGATCAAGTATTACGTAAGCACTATGGGGGGGGGGGGTCCAGACGTTGATGACGTAATCACCAGCAGCACTTATTTCTTAACACATATTGCTATATGTCCAGAAGTGTTCGCAAATCGCAACGGCTATATTTTGTAGACTTTATATAACTATTAGTTTTATGATACTTCATATTAGTTTAATACGTCGATGTAGCGGGAAAAACATAATCTTTTTACAGAAATTTAATCTAAGAAAAGCAAACAAATATTTATTTATAGTTCTCCTAATTCCATACAATAACACATTAAATAAAACATAAACAAATAAAACATGCAGCAAAATCTCAAATTAATATGTAATTCAAGATCAAGCGAAAAATACTGAGATTTTTTTTTTCGAAAAATATGTTTTCCGAATATTTTGATTCCGATTTTAGCAAACGCAAGGCATATTAAATCTAGGTCCTTAATGACCAATACACGAAGGATCCGAAGGTGAAAGCCTCATTAAGGAAATATAACTGATCTCGTAGGCACTTTAAGTCGCAAGTTGCCAGAGCAAGGTACGATTTTGATAAGTTCTCACAAATTTTGGCAATATGCTCGAGTAGTTATCAAACTACTCGACCATAACTCATCAGTTTTGGGTCCTCTCAAAAGCTGCACTTGGCAACTTAAGCCAGCCTTCGCTCTATTATTCTAAATGATATATTGGTCTTATTCTAAATTATACATATATTAGTCCATACGGCGAAACAGTGAGCAGAGCGTTCCTGGGCGTTTTCATTGCCTCAAACATGACTTTGAATGACCGATGAACAACGCCGCCAAGTAATCTATGGTGCCAGAGATCAGTGCCTGAAGTTAAGTTTAGCCAAAAAGCTGTTGGGCGAGCTCTGTCTTCTTGGCATGTCCGCAAGTCGAGCGGATCAAATGGCATCTCTCCTTTAGAGCTCAGTTCATATGCTTCCAGAAACTCACATATGCTAACGCGGCACTCTTACCGATTCGGCGTAGTCCTAGGTTCATGGAATGCCATTGTCCCTCCGTGGTTTCGCCATGATCGCTACACACGTGATCTTTTCTGGAAAAAGCCAAAGCGCGCAACTTGTGGGTTCGATTTCCAATTGCAGGCATGGAATATTTTGTTTACTTTTTCGCTATGTAAACGAGGCAATGTGCGGCGTAGCGGCCTCTAGAATTCGTCAAAAAGTGGGGAACAGTAATGCTGTAAGGGGACTGGAGTGTCTTATCGCTAAGTTTCCACGTTCTCTCTGCCTGCCCTGCTATTTGCGGGATTCGGCAATAAGTTACAAAAAATAAATGTATAAAACTTATAGCAGCTATACGTAGCTTAGGTGACAATATATCATCAAGCTGCTCTGAGGGTGGACCGACGAATGACTGATGTACAAAAAAGAAGGTAGTGACTTTTTTACTTACTTTTATACACGAAAAGCAATTAAAAAGTTACAGCAAAGAAAAAGAACAGAACAATGGCTTGCTTTATATGTTACTTATTTACTTTACATAAGTATAATTATATTATAAGGAAACGTTTCTACTGAAAAAGTGATAAATGATTTTTAATTGCTGTTAATTCGTCACAGTTGTCTAATAAATTTACGACATCCTTGAGAAAAAGCGCTCTGCTTCACAGCTGACAGTGATAGTGATTTTTAAGGTTTAAATACGTTATTCATGTGTAGGGTGTGAGATCACGTGTGTCACATAAATTAAATATGGGTAAAATAAAACTAATTAAATATAGGTATCTATATATTTTTTAATTAAAAATATATATATGTACAAAAAATACTAAAAGAGCACTATGTAATATACATTACAATATTAAGCCAATATAGCAGATACTTAAAAAAATCTATTTAAATGTTACAAATAAAAGTCATAACTGGGAATGAAATCTGCACCTAAACCATTATAAACTAATAGTAAAAAATTAGATACAGGCTTAAGAAAGTCAATTCGAGACTAAAATTTGTATTATAAAACTGTATTTTGGGGTTATTACAATAAATTTAAACCAAAATATAAAAAGAGAATATCTTACACAAACCTCTTTTAAGCGTTAATGAAACATTTTTTCATACTTTTTTTTAATGTATTTTGATATTAAGCCCCGAAATCACAGTTATTTGTTCGAAAGCACTATTTAGAGTAAATGGAATAAAAATTTCTAGATAATTTGTAGAATATCATCATTTAGATTTTTTTTATTATTAAACATGCAATGCAGAATTCTTAGTGTTTTCTAAAATAAATTTATATAATGTGGACATCTTCTATAATTGAATAAAAAACCCAGATTTAAAAAAACATGCATAATTTTTTTACGCTTCACGGTAACCTAGTGTTTAGTCACTATGTTCTCCACTTTACAATATATGAGACATTACAGGTTGTGTATCGAAACTTATCGGTTCACTTTGTAATTAATGATAGAAAAGTAAAGATGGGATAATGTATCACAATGTTTTTTTTTTATAAAAAATACGTTCATATATGAAGAAAACCTAATAATAAAAAAATATTAGTATGTATTTATTTTCAGTGGATATATAATTTAACAGGCACAGGTTCAAATCCAGCGATTGCTAAAATTTCAATAAAATATTTAAAAAGGTGTCCGAATTACACTTTTAAAATAAAGAAGAGGAATGTTTTATTATACATATTTAAAATATATATATATATATATATATATATATATATATATATATATATATATATATATATATATATATATATATATAAGTTTGTAAAATAATCTACTAAAAATATCTACTCTAATCTATTACTACAATGTTATTTGTATTTGTTAGAAATTATTTCTCCATATCAAATCAGTCCAACTTTTTAGATTGAAAGTATATAAGCTAAACACGTGGGATGCAATATCTATAAAATTATTAAAAGTTTGAAATAATCGTATTATTAACATAAAATAAAATCAAGATTGATATGGAAAAATAACTCAAACATATAACATATGTTGTAGTATTATAACTAAAAATAGCACTTCAATTCTTAAAGTTATTTGTTTTTTTACATCACTAATTAAGGCACGTACATTTATAATATGTATTTATAAATTAACTAAAATACACAAAATACGTTTCACAATGGATTTTTCTGATTTTATAGAAAAATATATATTTAATAACAATCACAATAATATTTAGATAAAAAAGAAACATCCATTATTTAAAAAAAATCAACTATTCTAAGTGTTTCAATACAATACAAGAGAACGACAGAAATCAAAAAATGGACACATTTTATTTCTTTCACAATGCTCACGCAACGAATTCTCCAACTTCTAAGCTACTAAACTACTTTAACTTTTTAATTCATCGTTCTTATAATTAAATTTTGAACCGAACCCTTTCTCTGTATTTCTATTTTTTTCCTTTCGCATGGAATAACTAATAATGATTTAGTAACGGACTGTTCATTAAATTATTAAAAAGTTAATCCGCTATATTTTTTAAAACTTTTCAACTACACTCATATTTTTTTTTCAATAGAAAAAAAATGTTTTACAATACTCACGCAACTAACTCCCTCAATTTAGTCTTAAGCATTTTAACTTTTTTATTCATTGCGTTCTTGTAATTTAACTTAGAATCAAACCTGCTATCTGTATTTCTCCTGCTTTTTACTCTTTCGTGGAATAATTCGTAATAATTTGGTAACGGAGTGTCCATTAAATTATTATTTTGATAGTCATTGGGTAATGGGAGGTCGGGAAAGCACAACGCCATGTTTTGTATGAAATGATTAAACATGGCGGTCTCTGTGAACCATTCGAGGAAATATTGTATTTGTTTTGATGAGGCGTTCTTTTTGAATGCTTCTTTCTGGAAGGAAAGAAAAATATATAGATTTTTTTTTAAATATGTTTATTATTAATTTTATTAGGTAAAGTCAAGAAAAATGACCCACATTTATTAATAATCTAGTTATATATGATATTACTTTTGGGTTAAAAAAAAATATTATAAAAAACCTTTTTATTTTGAATTTAACGCTTCTACTATTTTATAAAATTGTGACCACAGATACATAAAATAAGTTTGTTGACGAAGATTAAAAAAAATAATTAATATTATAAAAACTGTATCTTTCCTTCTTTTAAAATCAAAAATTTATAAACAATAAAAATAATAAAAAATACATACATCAAAAACAACTCCATTCTTTCCCAAATCACCATCTTTAACTTCACTCTCTGAGAAAAATCTCCAAAAATCACCTAAAATATCGACAAAAAACCGTAAAAAGGCTTCGGAAATCATTAAATTTCTTGTTTTTTTGTCATCTTGTTTGTCTTTGTGTTTTGTATATTCCATTTGTAGGGAAGTTTTTAATGTTTTATAGCTGGATGTAGGAAGGATGGTGGATTCATCTCCTTGGTAGAATAATACCTTTGATGGATTTGATAAGTCTATTAACATGCCCTGTGAAGAAAAGAATACTTACTTAAAAAATATCTA
>DWGR01004987.1:0-10686 GCA_018247715.1 Heliconius burneyi
GGTAACAGGTCAAACAGTTCTTCAGAACACTCCCCATGATAAATGCGATAGAAAACGCACAGCGAGGAGACGTCTCTACGCAAAGCCAAAGTGTCAAGCCTTTCACAGCTCATTGGATCCCTAATGACTCGAACGGCTCTACGTTGTATGCGGTCAAATGGGTCAAGCTGATACTGGGGTGCACCAGCCCAGAGATGAGAACAGTACTCCATATGAGGCCGAACCTGGGCCCTATATAGGGCCAAACGGTGCTTTAACGATGTTTAGTATAAATTTTATTCGACTCTATGCATACATGTTAAGCATAGTCTTGATATACAAACAGATACACAGACAGACGGACAATAAAATGATACTATAAGAATTCCATTTTCTTAAAATACGGAACCTTAAAAAAATTTTTACATTCTTGTACACATCCTAAAAAAGGGGAGAACTGTATTTTATCGATTCTTTTAAGAATATTTGCTAAATTATTTAAATACTCCTGTGGTTTTGAATTCACATATTCGAATATCTCTTCTAGTTTCAATCGAAAAACCTCCAAAAACGCAATGAAACAAAGTTTATTCCAAAGTTATTGAGGTAAATAAATTAATTAAATTATTTATAATATATTTTTTGTCAGGTAATTTTTTGTAACAATATGCTGGCATATGAATGCAGCATGAAGAATTTCTGTGTCAGTGGCCACGTGCTCCGATCACGTGTTTGGCAGAGATAGCGGTCAGTGAATACATTTTAAGTAGAACACAATAAGCCTTTGGTTAACTGTTTTACAATGTAATTTTTTATTGGAAACCTTCATTAGGTATTGCTTTTTTAAGTAAAACATTAAATAAAATACATTTTCGATGTTTTAATTCTATTTAGGTGTATTTAAAATTGTAGTTAAAATCTTCATTATAATAATATTGTAAAAAAAATATCTCCAATCTCAATTCCTCTAAAGTCTAAAATGTACATAAATGTCAAATGATATCTGAATGAAATGAAAAATCGGAAAAAAGGTTTTATGAAGATATAAAAATATTTATAATAATTTAAAGAAAATCTTAGAAACATGCTTTTCTACACCGAGTGACATAAATGATCGGAGCTATAAATTTTTTGACCTAAATTCGAATGGTTTACTAGTAACCTTTGAAGAGTTCTAATATTCAGATCCTGGCTCCATCATCACACCAGCTCAATGATCCTGCTTAGTTTCATGAAGATACAATAATCACAGGTTCAAATTCAGATTCTAAGACCTTATTTCTTTACTTGTTTTATATCTTGACCTAATAAAATCGTATTTAAATAAATACTTACAAACATACGTAATTCTATATGAGACATGATTTTACTTGTATATTTAGATACATTTTTAATTTTAATATTTAATAAATGTTATAGTGTATTTCAAATGGTTTTAAAGATAAAACAATTTGGTTTTGCAGCTTTTAAATGAAACTTCAATTACTTGTTATCATAAATTGTTGTTCTGAAGTAAACGTTATTTTTTTATTTATTGCCTTAGAATATAATAATTATTACTAATATGTAAATACATTAATAAATAACTTCAGTACAACAAATTGTATTTTATTTAAATACCAAAATAGCCTAATAGTTAATTACTTCCTCGTATAATTATTGAGCTCAGTCGTGGTGCAGGAGCACAAGCATGTTGCCATAACCGCGACAGATTGTGGGTTTGATCTCCACACGAGAATTGAAATATTGAATATCTTTATTTCTTGGCTCTGGTTTCGAAACAAATCGCGGCGTTGAGTTCCGCGACTCAACACGCAATGCCTCTAGAATTCGGCGGAAAGAAAATAGCAGAGTGTATCAAAAAAAGGCTCTAGGCATGCGCGATACAGCGTGATATTGAAAAAAATATTGTATAATTAGTATTTTTATTGTTTAATTAGTATTTTGTATCTATATGCATCTCTAGTAGAGTTACATAAATGTTCTAGAGGATATTAACTTTTTTTTAACAGCTAAAACGTAAACGTGATGAGAAGACTGTTGTAAGGTCACGCCAAACACGTGACAGCAGGTCATCGCTTTCCAATGACACCAAATGAGGTCAGCCGCAGCCATTTGAAAAAACAATCTAAAGTTCTTCATAATTGCGCGGTCTTGCATCTGTTGGCTCGTGAATAAAATATTCAAAGACGTTTTTATTTATAGACTGTATAAAAAAAAATCAGCTTCACGGTATCCCTCTCATAGCAGGAAAGGCAGAGGGAATATAGCGTTAAGACACTCCGATTCTCACTTTATACCGAGGTAATGTATGTTGAGTCGCGGAACTCAACGCCGCGCTTACCCTCGAGACCTGAGCGAAGAAATGAAAATATAAATCGAGGAAAGTAAATAATTATTTAATTTTATCTACCGGTAATAGAACTTTTAACCAGTCGCGTTTACAGCCACACAGTTTACAGCCCCTGCGCCTCGACTGGCCTCTAAAATATAATTTAAAGAAACGATTGATAAATTTTATACTAAGAAATGTCGCTTAGTGATAAATCATTATAGTGGGCTATAGTCCATAAGTATACGTATAGTACAGTTATAGCTGTAGTATAAATTGCATATATTTTGCGGTGGCGTATCGAGTATCGACGCTTGCGGAACCTCTAGTCACGTGTTTCAATATTCATTGGCCTGGTTGTGGAATAAATTATATTTAATATCAACTATATTAAATATTTATTTACGTCTATATTTCAATTTCTTTGCTCTGGTGTCGAGGCAAAGCGCGGCGTTGAGTTCTGCCACTCAACACGCAATGCATCCAGAATTCGGCAGAAAATGGGGAACGGAATGTTTTAATACTAGGTTCCCTCTGTCTACCCTGCTGTGTGCGGGATACAGTGTGAAGCTGATTTATTTTTAATAATAATAAATAAATTAAAATATTAAAAATAGTAAATTTTAACACAATATCTTCAAATTGTTCATTAATAAATTTGAAAGATTTTATTTTCGTTATCCGATCTCCACTCAGGAGATGATCATATTTAAGTTATCTTTATTTGCACGATCTAATTGTTTGTCTAATCGGCGTTGAGTTCCACCACTCAATCTCTCGGAACGCGCAATGTCTCGAAAACTAAGTTATTTTAGCCTATTCTGTTTTGCGGGAAAAAGCGTGATAGTAAAAAAAACTTTTCAATATAATATAATAATATATGTTTTATCCTTAATTATTCAATCCTTTAATTATTAATTGTTCGACATTTAAATGGAAGCGTCATTATTAGTCAAGGGTCACGTGTTTCGGTCCTACAATGACAGTAGATGAGTGATAAACGTGTAGGTAAGTATAAGCAATGGATAAAGCCTGTTGAATTTTATGATCAATATTTTCGTTTTATATCATACTAGCGGCTCGTTCGCGAGTTTGCCCGCGTGAAGTATAATATTGTTTATTTAATATTTACCTGTAGATAGGAAAAATTGGTTGGTTATTTAATAAATAAAAAAATTGCAGTTTAAGCCTTTTGTATTTTTATTTTTTATCTGTGGAAATACATAGATAAAAAATAAGCAATAAAAAATAATTATCTATTTTTCAATGAAACTGCGGTTAAGATAATGTTTTTACGTTTTCTATAAAAAAAAGATAAATAAATTTATCTATATCAAAATAATAATGTCATTTTCTTGAGTAATTTTATACGATTCAAATAAATTTTTAATTTACAATTAACTTATAGATAAAATCTATTGTCTGTGCGGTATAGACACTGGTAACAGGCACGACAGTCGACACGTTTTAATAATAAAATTCACACCAGGCCTTGCTGGTACTACCTACTTCCTCATCACATTGATTTTAACGTGACCACATTAGTGGGTGTCTTGCTATTATTACTATATTAGAAATTTAAAAGGCCTATGACTTTGCCGGGAAGTATTTATATAGATATATGATTAAATATATATAGATTTTTTAGTGGAACAACGTCTGCCTGTAAACTCAAAGTTTATTGCTTCGATCTATAAGAAAATTGACATGAATATGTCTTATCTGGGGTTTGGGAAAAGGAATGTGCGAAACGAAAATCGTTACCATGACTCATCACTTAGCTTGCGTCGCGTCATCGACGAACTCGTTCATCTTTGTTGTATGTTGTATTTAGTGCCTGTGTGTTGTGTGTTTATATATAACATAGTGTGTCTCTAGATATTTCTATATAGAGTATATAAGAAATCAAAAATATATATGAAACCATTTGAATTAAATCATACATTGTTCTTTTCATTTATGATATAAGACATATTCATGTCCTACTGTGTCATCGAAAAATGGCATTTTTTTTTTAGTTGAGTTCGGCCACTTGGTACACAATGTTTCAATAATTCGACGGAAAGTGTGGAACGGAGTGTCTTAATAATAGTGTGTCTGATTTTAACACATACAACGTGAAGCTGATTTAATTTGATTTTGATTTTTAGAATAGTAATTATATGTTATGGATTTTGTCTCTATCTAAATTATAAAATCAATAGTTTTTAGGCCAGTCATGGTGCAAAAGGACAAACGTACGTCAGCAAACGCGACAGCTTGTGGGTTCCATTCTCATTCAAGAAAATTAAATAAATAATTAATATTTTCATTTCTTCGCTTTGGTAACAACAGCAGGTGCCCAGGCTCCCTTTGCCAACCCGTCTGTCCGGGATACAGAGTGAAACTAACAAAAGTTTTAGTAATAAATATTAGCGTTTCATATACCTCCACCTTAAAGGCCGGCAACGCACCTGTAGCTCCTCTGGTGTTGCACGGGGTCGTGGGTGGCGGTGATCACTTACCTTCTGGTGACCTCAACGCTCGTTTACCTTGTCCTTTTACCATAAAAAAAAAGAAATATAAAATAAAAAATCTTATATTGAAAAAGCACTTTCATTTATAATACTCCTTTAAAGGTAAACCTACGCGAAAGCTCCGTAACTTGATTGTAGAGGGTGAATCCAATCATACTCGTACATAATAGTGTTACAATTATTACGTTATCGATTATACGGTCACGAGTCGATCCACGTGGCTCTCTCGTCGCCTGATATCTGCGTCCTGCCGACATTCGACAATATGTTTATCATTTTAAACTAAATATATTTTTTTATTTAAAAAGCTTATAAAATTTTTATAAGTACATACGAGTACATACAAATATAGCTTCACGCTGTATCCCTAGCGGGGTGGTCAGACAGAACAAAGCAACAAACGCTACGGTCTCTACATACCTCTTTCGCCTCGTCCACTGTCATCATCCTCTTCATACATACCCTCCGGGGATTCCTCATGCTTTTTACGTGACCTTCCTCCAATGTCTTTGATACTGTGTCGTCGCAAGTCAACCGAGATCACCCCCTACTTCTCTTATTACTCACTTTTTCGTCATTAATTTACCGTCACATCGTCGTTGTCGTGGCGAGGGTTGTGGGTACGAATTCCATTCGAGAAAATGGAAATATTTATTTAAATTTTTGGTGCAGCGAAAAAAGCTAGAGGTCTCGCTCGCACGGTTACTTATAAACGTCGAAATTATATATTTAATTATTTAAATATATATACTAACTTTTGTGAATTTCTCACGGATAACATAGTCCGAAATGGACCAAAATAAAATGAGACTACACGAAAAACACCAGCTTTCAGAAAAAAAAGAAGTTCTGTCAGAAGTTCTGAGGTACCAAACATAAATAGAACAGTCGAATTGATATTTTTCTCCGTTACAGAAAACGGTTAATAATTTATTATGATTTTCTAAAATAAATGAAGAATGACTTCATTTATTTTAGAATTGAATTTGAATTACAGATATTTACAACATAAATAATAAGTTACTTTCTCATCTTTTCCTTTTTCTAATATTTTTAACCAGACGCAGACATCTTAAGTATATCCAAATTCTACCAATTACTATCGCACTCCGGTCCATCTACATCCTGCCATAAATGCTCCACAACGGATGGAGGTATTTTATAAAATTGCATAATTATTTTATTTGGAGACTTCTTTATAAATCTAATTCATAAGACAGCGTCAATTTTTTGTTATTTGTATGGAGCACTGTAGTAAAAGCTAGTCGTATATATTTTTTGTTAAAAATTTAAATAATTTTCATGCTGTATCCCACACACAGCAGGATAGGCAGAGGGAACCTAGTGTTAAGACACTCCGTTCCTCACTTTCTGCCGCATTCTGGGGGCATTATGTGTTGTGTGGCAGAACTCAACGCCGCGCTTTGCTTCGACACCAGAGCGAAGAAATTGAAATAGATATAAACGTAAATAAATATTTCACTTCCTCGAGCGGGGATCGAACCCACAACCGTCGCGTTACAGTCGCACCTTGTGCCGTTGCGCCACGACGGCCTCTATATATTTTTTTGTAAAATAAAAAAACGGGCTTTTGGATTACTTTGATTATTTATTGTTCCTACATTTTTTGTATCTAGCGATAACAGCAGCATATTTACAGTAATGTCAACAGACAACAAATAAGAAAGAGTAACAAGGGCTGCAGTTGGAGGGTTAAGAAAATGAGCTTTTATAATTCTACTTAATTTAAAAAAATACAAAAAATTAAATCTAACTTATATATTATTGTTCTCAATGTTAGAGGATAAGTACGAATTTAAATCTATCTAAATCTAACTAAAACTACAACCTAACTATTCCACAATGGAATAAAAAAGTGAGAGAGAAAAAGAAATTCCCTTTTCCACCGGCGCCGTTCACCTGATCTGTCCCTTTGTCAGCGTTTTAGGCGCTCGGCCGTCTATCAGACGGACACATTATATATAATATTAAATAAGTTTTCCGCTTGTGACACCGAGTGCTATATAACAAAAGTGTTTCTTAATGAGAATTCAGAATGTTTGCTTTGTATAATTAGGTATAACTCTTTATAGACCAAAGAAGGAGAGAAAGCGGCGTAATTTGAAATTCTGCGGTCATAATATTATTTAAGCATCACATACATATACTAAATTCAAAATTATGGCTCTGGCTCGTGGCGCCAGAGCACAAGCGTGCGACTGTAAACGCGACAGGTAGTGAATTCGATTCCCACTCGAGGAAATGACATATTTACTACTTTCATTTCTTCGCTCTGATAACGAGGTAACGCGGCGTTGAATTCCCCCACTATAGAAATTGCTCTAGAATTTAGGGACAAGTGGGGAACGGTAGTTTCTTGATGGAAAGGAGTGTCTCGGCACTAGATTTCCGAGCTTCCCTTTACTTGCTACGTGCGGAATAGAATGTGAAGCTAAAAAATCTAAGAATCTATGAAATATGATTTTTATTTTTCAGGGTTTTTACAATTATCGTTTTATTATATATAAAACTTGATGTAAAATAACAAGTTTATTGCAAACGATGTTCTCATGCTAAGCAACTGACAACAATAAGAGTCAACATTGATCACGGACGCCGGAATTTCAATTGAAAATACCCACAATATCTACGCCCACCTCTACTAAATCGTTGTCTTATTTTTGTATATTTAAACTAACTACTATTAGAGTGTATATATGTAATATTTAATAATTCAAGAAAGCAATTATTATTATTATATATGTAATACCTATGCTATATGGAACTATATATGTATGCTATATGACATCGTCGTCGGCCAGTCTTGGCGCAGGGGCACAAAGTGCGACTGTAAACTCAACAGGTAGTGAATTCGATCCCCACTCGAGGAGATGAAATATTTATTTACGTCTATATTTCCATTTCTTTGCTCTGGTCGAGGCAGAGCGCGGCGTTGCCACTCAATACGCAATGCCTCCAGAACTCGGCAGAAAGCGGGGAACGGAGTGTTTTAACACTATGTTCCCTTTGCCTACCCTACGGTGTGCGGGATACAGCGTGAAGCTGATTCATTTTTTTAACACAATACTTGATTGGATACTATTCGTCATAATAAATTATAAATCTCGTCTCTTTTCTTATATTGTATGAAAAATTCCGCTTAAGAGAATTTGAGAATCTCACTTGCATATTTTTTTTGTAAAAATGAAAAAATCAGAACCCCTGAAGGAAGTTCGAAATTATGCCGGCAATATTTTAGTGCTTAAAAAAATTCGGCGGAAAATAAGGAACGGAGTGTCTTAACAATATGTGTTAAAACTCTCTGCATACCCTGATATGTGTGTAATTCCATCGTGAAGCTGATTTATTTATTTTTACTTACTTTAATGATACGCCAAAGCTACTCTATACACTAAAATTATTTATTCTATGTAATAAAAGTTAACACGATTTAATTTTGGTAAAATGATCAAAGCTTTCAAGTGACCGCTGAATGCCATGTTCCTATATGGAAAACATGCCTAGAAATGCTCATGGCCATACAATATTACTTGTAACATAATAACCTATTCGGGGCTACTTAAACCTAAGAAAACGAAAAATATAGCTTTAACGTACTTCCTTTTATGACCAAATTTACAATATTATCAAGATTTTTTATCTTTATTCCAATAGATATACCTATATATTCCTTCATTTGGTTTAGTCACGCCGACAATTCGGAACACGTGGAGGACGCGCGTGAGTTGCGCGCACGCATCTGGTGAGCGAGGGGAACGACCTTGTCGTCATGAACAAGAAAAGAATAATCATGTGTAATTCTGTTTAATCATATTATTTATTATTTATTGGTCGTTTTCTCTCTAAGCAATGTTAGTAGAGTATTCAAATATGGCGTCATGTCGTGATGACGTCATCCATAATGTCTTAGTTGCAGTTAAAACAGTTCAATCATATTGTGTATTAACTGTTATATTAGGACACAATTACTTATATTTTTTTATTTTTAATATATTTACTGTATAATTCTTTCGGTTGAGTCGAATGTTATAGAATCTCAAAGTTCTCGGACGTGTTAGTATTTTGTTTTTTTTTGCAGCTAGTACTAGTTTATTACATGGTGATATAAATAATAAACAGGTACATGGGCAAGCTTATTTAAATTTTATGATATTTTATTAAATTGTAAATCTGTCAAGAATTGCCTGAGTTTATAATTTAAGATTAATTAAGAAAATGTGATCCGCATTATAATGTGGATCTAAGGAGGTATCTCAAGTTGCTCGACTAAATATTATAAAACAAGACAATTATGAGAATTCGTACCAACTAGTTGCAACTGATATTGTGGTCGAAGGGAGAGTGAAACACCAAAATACGATATTTAATATGTATTACATAGTAAAGCCTGTAAGCAGAATCAAAATTCTTACATTAAATATTCTGATAAATGACTATTTTAGCAAAATTTATCTTGAATAATATTTTTTATTTACCGGAAAAATAAAAAAAAATGGTGATTTACTATTAGCAATATTATATATATATGACATAAAGCGCCATCTATCGAAATGTTACTAAAAGCATATAATATCTAAAAAACATACATAGATGGCAATCTGTAAACTTCAAGATTATAATGAAGTAAAGAAGAGAATTAAATACAATACATTGGGGAAATATATAAATTTTCTATGTAAAGACACTGATCAGTTACGATTTTATTATAAGTATAGATTAAAATCAGCTTCATGCTGTATCCCGCATACAGCAGGCACACAGAACCTAGTGTTAAAACACTCCGTTACCCACTTTCTGACGAATTATAGCATAGATTATAATTTATTATATACATATGTATTATTCTGTATAGCGTTTATCGGGTAACCGTCAGTTATCTACAATTTAGCTTTAAACTAAAACCGGTTATTTGAAGATAACCACGAGATTTCTTACATATGTTTATGATGATATTATGCCCAATGCTATAACATATCATGTCTTTAGTTTTAGAATGGTTATTACCTATACTACAGTAAAATAGCGTTAAATGTGTCTGTAAACTAAATGTTTTAACGTAAAATGTACGAGATAATGAAAATTAGTGAAAGAATACATATCTAATATTTTTACACTTTTTGTGTGTTGGTCTGTGAAGAACAAGTATTATAAATAAGTAATAACTTTCAAGTTGGTAAGCCAAGCCAAGGTAAGTATTGTCCATCAACGTATAAAAACTGAAAATCTGGAATATCTGGTAAAAGCCCATAACAGTCCAGCTAAACTATAAGAAGTAATAAAGTGCCATCGTAACATAAGTTTTTGAGTATAGTGAATTTTGCAGCAACATGTGCATGTGCATGCGTTGAATTCCGCCAAACTACACTGTTGTGGAAGATGGTTTTTGGGTATATATAGGCTACTCTTTATCCCGGAATTCCCGTATAATCGCTCGTCTGATAGATATGAAACAAGTAAACATTTTTCTGCAAGCAAAATACGATTTATTAAATATAAAAAAATTACCATACTAAAATAACCAATAAATTTTATGTTACTTAAATAATCATATAACTCAAGCAGGCGTAGCCGCACAACGGCAAAACATATAAAGGTATTAAAAAAACAATTTTTCAATGTTTTTTTTTATTTTGATTTACTTATAATGTATTTGTTTTAAAACATATTTACATGTTTTATTAAGGGCAGCCATCCAGTGCCTGATTATTCCTCAGGGAAAGAGTACCCTCTTCCCTACCCAACCGAAGAGCCAAAAGAGCCGTTCGAATCATTAAGGATCCAATGAGTTGTGATAGGCTTGACACTTTGGCTTTGCGTAGAGACGTCTCCTCGCTGTGC
>DWGR01004988.1:0-10686 GCA_018247715.1 Heliconius burneyi
TAAATATAAATAATATACCTCAGCCGCAACACACTCGTAGAGTGCAAAGTATTTAACTATCACAAACTCGAATTGTTCTCAACACAATGATTCCACTTCACCTCATGTTTCTCCGCCCATATGATATTAAGTGCTGAAGTTGCGAAGTAATGGTCAATAAATACGGCGGCCTGTTCTCCCTCAGGCGCTTTGTAAAAACACGTCTTGAGTTAGGAGAGAAGGTAACAAACCTAACGGCACTTGATAACTAGTGTGTTGATAGTAGATAAGTTTCTGAAGTACCATTAGATTATACTTATTACGTTAAGAATTTAAAAATAAGTTTATATTAAACGATTCTTAGATGATTTTTTATTCTTTGTCATTAAATGTTTTCCTAGCATTTTAATGGAAGATGTTAATGGTTACAAAAAACAATGTTCTTTTTATGTAAATGAAGCGTAAAAGTTATATTGTTTAGTTTTTTGATTATAAGTCAACTGTTAAAGATGATGATATTGACCTTAAATTAGATTGAAGAGTAATATTTGAGATAAAACTAAAAAAAACACAAAATAATCATGTGGCTACTATTATGAAGTCAATTGCTTTTAGTTTTTAGGAAGCAATAAAATGTATAGTACAAAATCAATGGAAAATGTATCAAACAATAAAAAAACCAAAAGCAAATTCAGTACATGAAAACAAATGAAAACTATTAGAAAATATAACAAACTAAAAAAATGCTTAAAATAATTGTTTGTGAAAAAGAAAACTTGCTTATTTTAATGAAATACGAGGTTCACTTAATGTAGTGTGTATGTTTGTTCTGTTATCGTGTTTCCCTACCTGTGTGGTGAAGTACAATTACGACTATTGAGTTACGGTATTTATGTTTTATATTTGAAAAGATTTTTTCATATAATTTCTATATCTGTTGTGGGTTCGATCCCCACTCGAGGAAGTGAATTATTTATTTACCTTTGTATTTCCATTTCTACGGTGTCGAGGCAATGCGTCGCGTTGAGTTCTACCACTCGACACGCAATGCCTCCAGAATACTGTGGAAAGTCGGGAACGGAGAGTCTTAACACTAGGTTCCCTCTGCATACCCTGCTGTGTGCGGGATCTTTAAAAAACTAAAACATCTGAAAGCGATAACGATGTACCTTCATTTTTGTTATTACTTTCGAAATGTTCTCGCATCCATGATAAACTTAATTCCTCATGAGTATATGAGTTATATAATTCAAATGGATATGAATCTACGTACCGCGTAGAATGACCATGTTCAATAGGAAATTTTATAAAATGTCGTGTTAAGACTTAAATAATTTAGTTACCCAATATATACGGAGAATATATTGGTTTAATATATGAACATATTCAGCGCATACACGCCATAACGTTTATGATCACTAAAGATTTGATACGCTTTCATATCTCGGCCGGTATTTACGATGAGGTGATATGGACAGTTTACGGAACCATTGATGTTTATACAAGATGGTCCCCGGATGGATGGACGCTATCCAATCTCCTTAACTTCGCTTATTTTATATATAGCATAAACTCAACTTCTTACTTTATAAATTTTCTCATCTATCCTATTTGTCACTTTTATTAAGGACGTTGATAAGTGAAACACACAACAGTTAAAAAGAAATTAAAATATATATTCTTTTGTTAATCATCTCTGCAAGTGCCGCTTCATCAATTATGTTTCACATTATGACGAACTTAGATAGAATATTGCTCCACGTTTGTAGGAACAGTTTGAAACATTGTATAACCATGTCAAGCTATTTGATATCTGAGATTTGAGTAGGTCACATATTCTCTTTCTCTGGTAACGGCTCCTACAATACGCAATATCATATTTCGGCGATAAGCAGAGAACGGAGTGTCTTAACATTAGGTTCCAAGGTTCTTTCCGCCTATCCTGCTGTGTTTCTTGTATATAATCAGCAACACTAACTTACTTCATTGTAATGAAATTTATTATCTGTTACAACGAAATTGAAGTGAAAATATTAAACAGTAAAGCTTAGCGCAAACTCGTCATCCGAGTTTCCGCCCAATAAACGCTCGCAACTCGCAGGCTGCGCTCTGGCCGCATCACGTCGCCGCCCGCCCAACGCCCGCCCTGGCTGCCGGATAACTTTCATCGCCGCACTTTTATACTCCATTCAGGATTGACTGATATTGTGCTTCAATTTTAATATTTTTATATTTAATAAGTATAGTATATTTTAGTATATTTATTTATTATTATTTTTTTTTATTTTTTTTTAGTATATTTTTATAATAATATTTAGTATTTAATTTTATAGTATCGTACATTTGTATGTTACGAAATTCAAAACTTTTCAATACAAAAAGCTGTCCAGTTTGGGGTAAGCTTGCCAAAAAGTTATATGGGGGAGCGAATCGAGAGGAAGCTCTCGAATTCCAAACGTTTATTGGATGGAAAGCTAGCGCCAAACGAGCTCGTACAACTTTTTGATTCGACTTTATTCAGCGGTGACAGGTAATCACTTTAATTGTTCTGGGATTGCTCTTGTATGATATAATATTTAGAAACGGGTAATTTTCCTACTTTAACAGAATTGATGAATCATTACAGAGTTACTGTGTACTATAAAAATATTTATTTGAATCTGTGTTGGGATTGCTGTTCATTTTATAGGGTTCTGTACCTCGAAAGAAAATAAACAACAAAAGTAAATCTTATAGGGCCACTTTGTTGTCCGCCTGTCGGAATGTTTGTGCGTCTATCAAGAATATGTATCTCAAGATCACGTGTAGGTATCAATTTGGAATTGATATTAAGTAACCAGGATGGAACTATGGAGCCCTTCAAAGTACAAAAATGAAGTCAACCCAATCAAAGGATACGAGCGTTTATGCATCGTTTTTGCTAACTATAGGGAACTTTCGGTGAAAATCACAATAGTATTTATTTTTCACTTTATGAAATTTAATATTTCGCGTGTAAAATATATGGTTCGTCAAACAAAAGCCTTCATTTAGTGATATTTTCGTCTCAGTCAACCATTCCGCTTGGACAATCCACTAATGAACTATATGATTGTCCAATCAATTAACTGAATAATATGTTACGTTAAATTTCAACATCGAATATTTAATAATGCGTTATTACGCTGAGTTATCATTTTTTAAATAACAGTATCTATATGACATATTATATTTTTTTCAAACCTGCAGGTGTTTTGTTTCTCATTTGAATCAGGCTTGATGTCAAACGTCAAATATTTTAATTAATTTAATACTTTCGCGATGCGAGTCTGTTCATAGTAATAAATTAAATTACGATTTGAAATAGTTGAAGGAAAGGGTCGAGGAATAGTTGAAATGCTATTGAAATATTAATTGGAACCGTGATTTTTTTTATGTTCACGCTATATTCGCTTGGAGCAGGTTAGGCAGAGGGAGCAAAGTGATAAGATACTTCGTTTCCCGCTTTTCGCCGAACTCTGGAGAAAATGCATGTTGAGTGGCGGAACTTAACTTCGTGCCTTTGCCTCGACACCAGAGCCAGTAAATGAAAATGTTACGCACTTTTCGTTGACCTATAATTATTAGTAAAAACAATAATAAAAAATATTATACACCGAAAAATAGTATTTAGTATTTATATCATAGAAAAAAAACTTATTTTCTATGAATTGTATTTGTATGATTTATAAATGCAAATATTCAGTTTATGGTCGTAAATAAGAAAATTAAAAACATTGTATTTTCCTTTTCTTTGTACTTATTACTATATATTCACAATGCATAATTTTGAGTGCAAAAGATTACACCTTGTATAGTAAAAGCTTAAAGTAATATTTATAGCCTCCATAAATCATTAGCGTCTTAACATGTTTGTTGTGTCGGGATATTAAATAGATTTAAATGTACCGAAACGAATATCAAAGCCTTATCAAATTAACTAAAATATGGAAAACGGGTAAGTACGGATAGGATATGGTAACTTTATACGTATTATAATCAGCTTCAAGCATACGTAGTGCATCCCGCACGCAGTAACGCAGTACTAGTACGCAGCAGTGCACGTAGTAGGCAGAGGGAACCTAGTGTTAATTAAGAGACTGCGTTCCCCAATTTTCGCTGAATTCTAAAGACATCAAAGACTACAAAATTTCTGATACTTGAACGTCGTGGCTCTCTAGAAACAAGACAGAGAGCGGTGTTCACTTACGCCACCAACCACACAAATATTAGGCTGTGTGTGGGCAACAAATAGTCTTATAATTATATATTGTAAAAGCTATACTTACGCACAAGTATATGCAGGTAAAATACCATCGTAGTTCTATAAGAATGAAGTAAAGAAAATCCCTTATTATGAGTTTGCTTAGGATAATCTAAAAAGTTTCGTTCAATTTTTCTTCTTGGCTCAGAAAATCATGCTTACTATTCTTTCTTACGTTTTTATATATTTTGAGAGTTATTTTAGTTATTTTAAATTAATATTATTAATTTTATCAATAAGTAAAAATTTATTATTTTTTTTAGTAAAAATAAAAATTATAATGCTTTAAAAGGTTTAAAATTTCAATTTAATTCTTTATATATTTTTTTTGCTATTATAAAAACTGTTACAAAACATTTTACTTTATTTCAATAAAAATAAAACTGTAAATATTAGCGTTTTCTGTGTCATCAATCGCCTACTTGTCAGAAGCAGTCCCTAGTGCCCGCAAGAGTCGAGTCAATCGGGAAAGCTTTAATGTTTTATTACACAGTAATTAACATTCAAATTGAAATATATTTTTTGTGAATTTGATATAAAACTCCTATAATGTTTGATATAAAACTCCAACAAAGTTAATTATGATTCATAAAATTTTTTTATTCCTTATTATGAATATCTTTCTTTATGTGTGTCATACATAATTAATAATTAGGTATAATGTAAATATTTTTTTAAAAAAATAAACTGTATCAACTTCACGCGATATCCCGCATATAGCAAGGCAGGCAGAGGGAACATTTAAGACACTCCGTTTCTTCCATTTCCTCCGAGGCGTTGTATGTTGAATGGAGGAACTTAACACCGGGCTCTTACCTTGGTGCCAGAGCGAAGAAATGAAAATACTAATTAATAATCACATCCTTGGGCACTACGCCACAATGGCCTCAATATTTTTTTTTATTTTAGTTATTTTTCTCTCAGCTTGTTAAATTGGTATGAATATATTTATAGAAAACCCAACCTTATAAGCATAGTACGAATTTAAATTCTACCAAACATTGTCTTTATTTTTCCAAAGCTTTTCTTTGTTTTGTCATTTAAATAAAGATTTACTAAATAAGGGCTAAAGCTGGACTATAATTATGTAATTCGAGATAGCTTCCCAGATCGACAGTAAATTAACCACTAGATGTCGCATGTTACAGCTAATGTTATTGGACGTGAAGCTGAATTATTATGTAAGACAATAGTCTAGGACGTAATTGATAGCTCATGATATGACCTTTGATGAACGTTTGATTATTCTTTGTGTGTTCTGATGTTATGACTATTACTTAAGACCTGAATTGAACTTAAGAGTACAGTTTTAAGTAAAAATATTAAAAATTTATTTTTTGTTAGATATACTGGATTTTATTGTTCGTTACTGTAACAATCACATAATATACTCACTGTGCTTCTAGTCATGATTATATATAAAAAATAAGTTAAGAAAAGTCCAAATTTTATGTAAATTAGATAGAGTAGTTAGTAGAGTATATGTCTTGGTAATCTTACAAAAATAAATATGTTAAAAAATTTACTGGCTTTATACGTGGATTGCATGGTTTGGAGTGACGCCAAAACACCTCGAGGCAACAACGGGCGGCTGCCAAGACCAGACTTGGTAATAAATGGAATCAGGTACTTGCAACTGGGCTTTGAAATTATCCTTTATTGTTCAAATTGTACTAATTATTATACTTATTTCTCAGATAACCGTTTTTAATAGAATTATTTTTTGATTTTCATAATTATTATAACATACACGTCATATGTGTTAATGTCTGTGTTTAGTCCGCTACGTAAATTTTTATGTAAATATATTAAGAATAACAAAATCAAACTATAACGTTTATGTTAAATAATAGATATTACTAAGCCTGTATGTATATATATTGTATATAAGTTTTTGTATTATTATAGGTGAAGGTAGTATTTTCAGTGGATCTCTTTTAAATATGTATTTTTTGTCGTGTAGTATAATCTCCTTTTTTACTGTACAACCTCTTTCGTGTGTTCTCAACTCAACGGGACATCGGCGAAGTGATTTTGTGCTAAACTGGTACGCTCGGAGCGCTTAAATTACTGAAAAGATTTTGTAAAATGTTATAGATACAAAAATATCGTTTTATGAATAAAACTATTACCATTCTATTATCATATTTTCTTTATTACGATCAATTGCATACAAATCAAATAATGTGCGCTATTGGGATTCGCTCGACATTAGTAAACCAGCCGCATTTCTGCATTATTTTTTTCATATTGAAATTCGAATAAAAGTTGTATTCTCATATTCTTTTCAAGCATGCTTCTTTCAACGAGTAATAAGTACCAAATATTAAATATTTTCAATATCAAAGGAGACAAGACTCTTCTACAATATTACCTTACCTTTTGCAATCTTTTTGTAGAAAAAATAATTTATATTAAACTTAAATCTCTTAACTGGGCAGTTGCCCAGCTTCCGATAAAATCAAAGTATTTTTCTTAGTCCAGCGCCACCACACACATCGGTCGATTGTACTCGTCAATGAATGAATGATGTCAACGAATTTAATTATAATGTGAAGAAAATAACGTTATATTCAAAGTTTTGTTACTATTTTGATCAAATTGAAAGCGAGCTATATCTCCGTGGCGCGTCGTCATTGTCCCGTTTGAACAAGTATTTTTTCAAGACCAGAACAAGAGAATATGTTTGTATAGCCAGTATTGTTTTGTAAACAACAGCTGGTAGGAACTTTTCTATGGTGTATTCTGTGTACTACAAGCACAAGTTTTGGTGAATTTTATATTTAAAGCATTCGTTTGAAAGTTTGAAAAATAGAGTAAGACATATATTTTATACATTTAAGTTATGGCTTAGTAGGTAGATTTTTTAAGGAAAAAAAGTATCACAAATAACATATACATAAATGCAAGTTTATCTTTGCACAAAGTAATTTACCTATTTACATTTTTTTCATTATCGCTTAAACAAGTTTTGTAACTTTTTGTAGCTTTGTTTAATTATTTATATTATTATATATAATTATTTATTTCAATAATATCGAATTCAAAAACGTTCCTGTGTGTTAAAAAACGCTGGATTGGAATTACAAATTTACGTAAAATATGGATAAAAAAAATATTTTCTATGCTCAGGAATTTTTGCTAAACGTTATGTGAGGCACTCACAAAAGGAGGACGAAGGCTCGTAATTAATTCTGTTTTTTCGCTCCGTTTTCCGTGTTAACCTTTTTCCACAAATTTTTGAAAAACCACATTTCCCATTTTACGTAATTATAAAATATTGCAAGGTTCTTTAGAAATAATAATTTCTGTAAAGTATATTTATTTACCTTAAGGTGACCGAAAATTTTAAAGGTTTAAACTTCATAACATTTAATATAAATCACAAATTAAAATCACCAGCTGACATGGAAATCGAAATAATTATATTCAATACATGAACTATTCGGTTTCTTATCTAATAATGTTGGTAGCTTTAATTTTGTGACACCTAACCTAATTGTGCCTGGAAGAGATCACCTGTGGTAATAAGGCCGCCCTTACAACAATGTTTATTTTTTTCTGTATTTTTTCTTTTTTTTTTGATATTAATTAATATCGGTGTAATTAAGTATTAAATAAATAATGTTCTAAACCATATGTTATTTTTTTCGTCTCTTTTGCTATTTATATATACATATTTTCTTATATGGTTATTATTCTCCGTTCTCTCTTACTACCCCGCTAGAGATATAGATTAGATTTATATGGTCATTGTTTTTGTTCGTAAGACTCATGTATGAGTTTTGATTGTGTTTATTCAGATGTTTGTTTTAGAGTATATATTAACTTACATTACGCACTCTAAGATTACTATTATATATTTGTTTCACTATTGAATACTGCAAAATATCGTGCATTTTATATTAATACTAAAGACTCAAGAATTCTCATCAACATCATCAAGTGATTAGTGTGGAAGAATCATCAGCATCGTTTTCTGAGAACAGTTTTTCTATAATCATTTAAAGATGGTATCCGTATAAATTTACATTTATTTAGTTATTACATTGATAAGTCATTCAGATGTTAAAATTCTGCCCGTTTACTTTAGTTTAAAATATCTCCGACTGCGCTACCATAGCTTCAATATACGGTGTCCACAATTATTGTAAATATAATTTGTGTATACTATATAAAATATATATACTCAACAATCTTGTTTCCCATCTTTCCCTAGAAATCTCTTGAAAACTATTGCGCCACGGAACTGTGGAATGGCCTACCCGCGGCAGTGTTTCCAGGTCGATATGATATGGGTACCTTCAAAAAGCGCGTCTACCTCCACCTTAAAGGCCGGCAACGCACCTGTAACTCCTCTGTTGTTGCACGGGGTTGTGGGCGACGGGGATCACTTACCCTCAGGTGACCCGAACGCTCGTTTGCCTTGTCCTTTTACAATAAAAAAAAATATTACGTACCTACGTCCGTAATAAAAAGTCATCCATCACAAAATTAAAGCTACCAACTGTGCGGAGCACGCTGCACATTTAAATTGCAGCATTTAAATTTCACGTTAAGCGTTATTAACTGTTCTCGCAATAAAAATGTCTCAGAAGGTGCATCGCATTTGCATCACACAATTATATTGCAAGTTACATATAGATAGAAGTTATGGAACGGTTGTAGATAGTAGATACGGAACGGAAATATTGCATTTCCATTTGCGATGTGACTGCTAACAAGTTATCGTTATTCGTTATAAATAGCTGAGAATAAACATACCTAGAAATTTCGAGATACTAATATAGGTTATAGGGGGAATAGATATTCGCTGTTCGCGTCTATACAAACTCCGATCTGTTTGATAATGTAATTACTTTATTTATTGGTTTCTGTTGCTCTTCTCTCAGTTTCTTTTCTTCATACTTTCCTATTTCTTTATAGTAGTCTAATGTGTATTGATTTACAGAATATAAACACTTTGTTTATCATTATATAAATATTTAAATAATTAAACAGTTCTCCTTAGAAATTTTATAAAAATCAATCAATATCATAACAAAATCGGGTCAAAAATGACTGCGGATTAAATATAAAAAGATACTCATTTATCCAATCTCACCCACATTAAGTGTTTAAATTGAAAGAAAATAACAATTCTTCTTGCGTTGAAAAAGTTAAATGAAAAATAATATTCATGTAATGCGAATTAATGTTGAAAACATTTTTTTCAGCTTAATTGCTTAATTGCGTGTGTTGAGTGTGAAACTCAACTCTTTATTTGAGCGGGAAAATAAAAATTATTTAAATCTGGAGTGGGTGAAAATCGAACTCACAATGGTCGTGCTTATAGTTACACGCCGTCCTACGGTGCGACATTAGTCACAATACTGTTTTACGTCTTTAATTGCAAGATAATAATGATAATATTTAATTCTTATATTTATATAAATGGATATTAACGCTTAAGATAAATATAGTATAATGGAGTAATTTGATGGAGAGATTTGATCACGCCTGGCTCTTCGTTACGATTTAGAGTCAGGACATTCTGTCAACAACTGTAAAATTTTCATAATGTGTTATTGAAAAAAGGTTCATTAAATTGAATTGAAATATTTCTATTTGCAATAAACAATATTATTTTCTTGCAACACTAAAGTTAACATAAATATCCCCGTATATATCGTACGAATGTATCGTACCCACTATGTTTAATAAATGTTAATTTTAATAACCACAGTTGTCTTTCAGCTTCCTAAGAATATATGTATATATATGTATATATATATGTATATATATATGTATATATATATATATATATATATATATATATATATATATATGCTATCTTGTGCTACCTATTTGCTATCTTTTAGTACACATTTCAATATACAAAACAAGAAAGTACGTTATATAGTAAAGTTACTAGTAAAATTGTAAGCTCAAAAAGTTGTTCGGCGTCGGCGTTGGGGTCCGTCGTCGAACACACTATCTCTCAATTTGCATTACCAAAATAATGAATAAATAAAAAATAATCCCCGAACAAGAATCAAACCAGAATCCTTGCGCTTACTGTCACAAAGTATGTTCCTCAATCGCCTTATTGAATATATTAATGTGTAATATTCTGCAAAACCATGATAACTAGGATTTGCAGTGAACTCTAGCATGATCTTGCCGTCTCTGATTTGTTCGACGTCAGTAACGTGATTTTGATGAGCTCGTACTCGCATCACGATCTGCGATACTCGTTCGATCGGAAGTTTATGAAGAATCGAGATCTCTCTTTAATAATCTATCTACTATAGTTGATAACAAAGGTTAAAGGAAGCTAGAATGGCTGAAGCTGGACAGATGTATTCTGACTCTACCACAGGGCAGTACACCAGGTCTCTACTTCCCACTGCTGAGATCATACATAAAGTCATGGCTCAATTTAA